>JACXGK010002768.1:0-44022 GCA_016801125.1 Novumbra hubbsi
CTACAGGAGCAACAGGACAATCTCCTCCGATATGCTAATCATCCACTGGAGCAACAGGACAATCTCCTCCGATATGCTAATCATCCACTGGAGCAACAGGACAATCTCCTCCGATATTCTAATCATCCACTGGAGCAACAGGACAATCTCCTCCGATATGCTAATCATCCACTGGAGCAACAGGACAATCTCCTCCGATATTCTAATCATCCACTGGAGCAACAGGACAATCTCCTCCGATATTCTAATCATCTACAGGAGCAACAGGACAATCTCCTCCGATATTCTAATCATCTACAGGAGCAACAGGACAATCTCCTCCGATATTCTAATCATCTACTGGAGCAACAGGACAATCTCCTCCGATATGCTAATCATCTACAGGAGCAACAGGACAATCTCCTCCGATATGCTAATCATGCACCAATACCATGAAGAAGAAGCCTCAATTTGTGCTCTACTTATTTACATTCAAATCATTTAACCAACCTTCCTATTCAGCGCTCAGTATGCCAAGACCTGGACTTTAATTACAGGCCAACATTACACTTCTAAACTGAGAGGCATTGACATAGACAAGAAGAATAAACCATTTTAATCAGTAATGTGTTTAGTGATCTTGGCCAATGTCTCTGTTGTGCATTTAGTGCTGCAGGATGGATTTGAATCCCCATCACTACTGCATCAGCCAAAACTCTAAACTCTGGAATTAGGGTTCCAAAGCACATTTATGAGAGTGGAAGAATGACATAACTGAGATATGACGCTGTTATGTAACGAAGTTATTCAGTATCCCACTGTCCTGCAAAGAACAATTGTGCCTCAGATCGATTGACCCGGATTCAGTTCCTTGAGCAAATTTCAGGGCTTTAACTCAGAGGCCAAACGCGGTTTTGTGGGTTTCAACCCCAATTCTTGTCAAGGACTGCAAGTACAAACTCTACAAAAAAGCCAATTTGACTCTGTGGTTATAAAATGTTGTGATGACTTTTGAATCAGAGTGGGGGAAAGTCTTATAAAACAACAAGCACTGACACAGCCGTATCTAAAGGAGAAAATACACACGCAATTGCTCCTGCTCTGTCCTTCATAACCAACACCATGTAAGGAATAGACAAAGCCTGACTTGGCCCTCTGCTGAATTTGTGCTCTACTTTGTGCTCTACTTATTTACATTAGCTGCAAGTAATTTAACAGACTGACTCACATAAGTGAGTGGATACATTTTCATTCTGGTTCCCAGTGGGAGTTGAACCCACAACCCTGCTGTTGCAAGGACAATGCTCGAAGCATCAAATGAGCTGCATGATACAAAGTGCAGGACTATATTCTATGTCCTATAACAACACTGTATTCCTCCAATCTTGTCTTTATGCTTCTATACGATTTACCCTATACGCTATACTCTACACTCTATACTCTATACCTCTATACTCCACTCTATGATTATACATTATTTATCATTTTCCTGTTCTACCTCATCATTAATGGCATCTACCAGGTGTATAAAGTTTAGAAACGTCCCCGATTAGAGTTATAATGAAAACATTTAGTGGAACTGGCCTTGAGATCCAGAGATGAATACCCCTGCTCTATACTCTATATATCTATACTGTGCTCTTAATTCAGTAGACTGCAGCATAATGTTTTTCACAGCAGGGCATCTGTGTAATATGATAAACAGAGTGTTACCTCAAATTATAGGATCCATTGCCAGGATCTGGCAAAGCAGATGTAAGAACTACTGGTCCTCAAGCCCGGAGGAAAATAATAATTCCTAAGATACTTAGATGCTAAGTTACTGGCTGGTAAAACATCTGTAAAGCTAGGCCACTTACGGCATACTTGCACAGACCTACATCAACAAATACTGTGGCTTCCCGACTACTTCATGATTGAGGAATGCTCAATTTGCCCTTTATCATCATAATTCCTTGTTGTGTGTGTGTACGTGTCTGGTGTTAGATGCAGACTGTGGCCAAAATTTTGCCAGAAACTACTCACAGAAATACTTAAGCCCGAAAGGCAAGCACATTCCCTAGCCAACTCCCATGACTGAGCTTGCAGTTGCGGAACCTGCCACAAGGAGTCGCTGAAGCTTGACATGAGAAGGCAATTTTGTCCAACAACCACCCAGCTAACACCAAATGGTGCAAAGCCACTTTGCATTTTTGAAGAAACCCAGGCAGGGTCAGAATTGCCCAAACAAGATTAGAACCCTGTCCCCAGCTTTACTAGGAAGCAGTGATTCTTTTAGTTCTTTTAGGAGCGTATTCTATTACACCCAAACAATGTTGTTGATTACTGTAAGTTTATCTGGATAAGATTGTCTGATAAATTACTTCAATGTGAATTTATTTGTGGCAAATGCACACATTAGAGAACGAACTACAATTTTTAAATCTCGGTACCAACCTTAAAATTGTATCTCCAAAAACCGATATTCCTCTTAAGCACAATGAGCGACCCAATAAGCTGTCCGTTATTTTTTTATACCCAGGAATGACCGGTATGTGTACGTTTATTATGCAACGCTCGCATGCACACGCAGCTCGCCTCTCCGTGTATCCTTTTCAAAATGCAGTGGACGAGAAGCCAAAATTTGAATACCCTTTACCCTCTCCTCTAATTCGTTTTGAGAATTATACCAGGAGAGAAGAGACGCAGAATTAGAACATCTACCTGATATTTCCTCACTTTAAAGAGAATGCTGAACGCAGTTACCATATTAATAAATTCACGTTATAAAACATATATTTAAAAAAGTAATTAACGTTGTAATATTCAGATTAAATGAGCTACCAAAACATGTCTTTACTCACAAAATGTCATAATTCAGCGGAACTTTGAACCAACAGCCATCCAGTACAAAAGAAAAACATTTTGAACAATAAGATGCATTTTTTGATACTGACTGGCAATATTCCCCCAAAAAACTCATAGTCCATGGCAGGGCAATAACTAGCCATAAAATGGGACTACTAGCCCTAGTTGTTACTCTTCCAAACAACAATCCTTAGAGGTTGGTGTTGGTGGGCTTTGTTACCTTAGTGTGTGTGTCAGTATTAGTGTTTTCCTGGTGGCTGAATTTGTTTATAAAAACGTTAAAATTCAAATTGCCATGCAAATGGATTCCTCAAGCGTATCTATCAGATGGACAGATGTCTTATCAACAGATGAAACTGGTAGGTGTACTGTGTGAATAAACTAGTATAAATAAATTTGTTTCAGGAATATGGCAGACGTTATATATTAAATATTCGTGATAGTTTATGAGTTATTTATTTTTAAGATATAACCGAACCCCAAATAACACCGCACCTCGTTACGCATGGTTGCTGTGACGCACAGTAGAGCTTGGGCACATAATAAGACGCGGCGCAAAGCCTGAAACATGAATTTGTAATTCATTACTTACCTGTCCTGCAGAAAGACGAGAGCGGTTATTTCTTTATGGTAGAAGTCAGCAACTTCGGTGTGAGTTTGGGCCGTTAACCTTATATTCACTGGCTGCTGCGAATGCTTGTCTCCTCCTCTTTCCTTTGTAACATTTGTAAGATGTTTACTTTGAGTCCGAGTATCTCCATTTGTAGTCTACTATGTGGTTTGGAGACAAATGGCTGGTTTCAGTTGATTTTGCTTACCATGTGGAATCTCATATACACAAATAAAGAATCTCAAATACACGTCCCCATTCAATTCTAAAACGTTCATGCATGAAAGTTAAAAATAGAAAACATAGAAATAAACTTTTTTTTAAAATATTGTATATATATTTACCAAAGTCTGGGGTTATAGTTAGGGCCTAACAGGGTTCAGCTGACCCTAGGCGTCAACTTTTTTTGTTGTTATCAAATGAGGCAACCTGAATGTATGACGGCTACCTTTAAACTCTTTAAGCAATGTCCAACCTAGCTTGTAGCCTAGCTTTTTCGAAATGCCACAAAGATGGTCTAAGAGTGTAGGACCCAAAAAAGGCAAACACAGAGGCAAGCCAGACTGCCATCACCCAGTTTCATTCAGCCGCTGATTGGGAGTGAAACAGAGACAGCTGCTAGAATACGGAGCTAGCGACAACAACTGGGCTAGTTGCTAGCCTGGATCACTGGGACCAGCTCACAGTCGCAACACCAGCATCGGAGAGTGATTTAATTGTGGCAGCTCTACCGGTCCTTGCACTGACCTATCGGTACTGGAGGTATAGCTGGCTGGTACATTGTTTTTGAGAAATCGGCACAAATCTTTACATCTGCAAAAAAAAAAACTAATCGGCGGCAAAATGGCGTTGAATTCTGTTTATAAGAATATTTTAAGTTGCAGAGTAGCACATCCATAAGACTTATCTGCCCTTTTTGGATTGCAGGACACTAGAAGAATAACTGATTTGACAGTGAAATAAATTACCATCTTATGGATACATTCTACGTACTGCATAATCAGGTAATAACCTGAGTTTACATCAGATAAAAACGGCTATCGTCAGAAAGGAATGGTGAACACTGAAGTGTATGAGGAAGTAAAAGAGACTATATAAAGTCCTTTCCAACAGCTGATATCTCTAGCCCGCCAGAATGCGACGGGGGAACACAGAGCTTCCTGGACCATACAAGGACACGTGGCTACTTCCACAATGCCAGGGGCTTATTGAAATGGCTTTGTCCACCTCAGAGAAAACAAATCATATTCTAAGGAGATTATAGTAGCCTACATAGACCTGCGTTTTCCACATCCCTCCCAAAACTCTATAATCCAGATGAACTGGAGGTACAAATACTGTGCTTTTATCCTGCACAGACAATTCCGGAGTACTTGGTTGGTGTGATTTGTACTGTGGTGACAGACAAGCTTAATGGCGCCCAGAGGGAGAACAGCCACACCATTTAACCAAATCCTGTTTGGTTTTGTGTGCCTGATCCCAGACTAAGTCTTCACACCCGTGGGTATGGATTCTGGCATGGTCCCATCCTCTCCTTCTTCAGTCCTGATAAAACTAAGAGTGGCAGGGCCATCTGCCTGTGGGCCCCCCTCGTTGCAGTTCACTTGGCTGGACCAGGCCTCAAGTCAATAGGATTCTAACAGGCACACTGTTGCTCCTCCAGCTGGTGGGATAATACATTTTCCCAAAACAGCCTTTTCATCACACCGTACACTGACTTGAAACAAAGCAGTCGCAAGCTTGTTCATTTTAATATCCAACTTTATTAAGGTCAAGTCAAATACTTCCAATTAACACTCACTTATGAACAACAATAAAAATGGATGACAGTGGGTATAACACAATGCCTTATGGGAAATCTTACAGGACATTACCATTGTTTTTTGTAGTACCAATATATTTACATATCTAGGGATTAACTAATGACATAGCCTATTACTCATCATTTCCCCAATGGCCCAAAGAGAGCACAACAGCACAGAAGTTGGTTATCATAATCCAGACAAGTGGAGCATAGAAATTCACATTTGAAAGACTCACGAAAAAACTAAATGAGACAACAAAACAGCAGCAAACAAACAGGTAGGTTTCCTGTGTAACAAGGAACAAGCGTCACCGTAACGACCCACAAAGACGAGATCTACATCAGATGTAACAGACAGTGCAACTACGGAATAGTTAATCCTTCTTTAATGACAGTGTGTGAATCACCTCAAGTTGCTGTGGTTTGGTTATGGATTTGCACTAATTTTGTTATGGTATAATGTATATTATAACATTGAAAGTGAAACATGGGATTTGTCACAAGGAGTGCATAAGAAATTATATTAAAAACATTTTTTGTGGATTTATTAGTATCCCCTTTAAGTGCTAAAACATTTGGTAGCAATGTATTGCGCTGCCAAGACAATGAAGATCATAAGCTAAACTACAACCATTGTGTGATAAGAATTCACTTAAAACCACACTACACCTAAATGTTTATGTTTAGCATTGTTAAAAAGTGGAATATAATAATCACAAAACACTAAAATTGGTAGGAAGGACAGTTTGGGGATATACACATTTGTATTGTCAACATTATAAAAACAAAAGACGCTTTAATGATAAATTATACCGCAATATACAGTCTGCAAATCATCATCAATCTGACTTTAGTGCAGTATGTCAAATTTGGTACAGTCAGTTCTTAAAAAAATCAAAATACATGTAGGCTTTGGAGAAGAACTGCTATTATCAATGTCTCAAACTAGCATTTAGCCATTTAAGAAGACATGGTATTTTCAAGTTTCACCTGTTTCCACAACCTGTCTCTTCATAAGAATCATCGTCACACAATCACCGCCTCATGCCTTGGAATGAATTGCTGGGCTGTCTGACTCAATGAGGTAATATTTGTTATGAAGTGTTTAGAAAACTCAATAACTCGTACTGGCCATAGCGGTGTGCTGGCATAAACTGCAAGATTCTCTCACGGTCATAATTCAGCCCTAAAACGTGTCGAATTTGCGACGGAAATGTCCATTAGAAATTAAGGTGATGTCAATCAAGGCACGCATGACATAGCTTTCAAAAAACTAAATTTGGGGAACGTGACTACACAGTATTTTTTTTATCCAAAGTACCTTCATAAAAGGATCAGACAATTAATTTGTAAATAATACCTTTTACTAGGGTTATCTGGGTAAACAAGCACTTAGAAGAAAGAAAATTCTAAATCATCTAATTGAATTTTTGTGTCACACCAAACAGGATTCAGGTCATAGCATTGAGTGCATTTGATTACACTTTTGCATTAAAGGCAACTATAAATGAGTATTCAAAGTTGCTATAGCCCTATAAAGACAGTTTTGTTTTTCTCTAAATTTAGTTTCCATCTTAACCGAAAGATTAGTACAATTTAGCAACATCGCTAATGTCCACACAGCAGCTCTGTTTGCACTGCACACATATACACACATACACGCATACACAGCGAGTGGGGCGTTCCTATGTCGTTGAAGGAAAATACGAATCATTGATTCAATTTTCATCTTATTGTTTTATAATTTACTAGGGAGCAGTTTATACATTTTCAAATAAGTTACCGATACATGTTAGTGGTAAAAAAAAAAAACTGTAAATAGCTAGTGGTAAATCATATGGTTATTTAGGCAATTAAGTGACTGAATTAATAAAGAACATCCTAGGATTAGCCTTCTACCATTTCTAAATAAAAAATGAACTTTATATATATTTTATCTTTACAGTGCATGTCTGTTCTTTCTCCCGTCAGTGCTCTTGTCGCCTGCACACACAGGCCAATGCTAACTAACAATCGGCTACCGTTGGCCTACACACAGCTCTTACCGTTCATTTGTGCTTAGACAAAACGTGCCACAAAATAAAAGTTGTAGCTAGTTCGCAATGCATTTTTGTTTGTTTATGGTTGGTAGCTTTATAAGGTATAAGCTTCTATGGAACGTCACTAGTATTTATAGTAATATTAGAAGCATTGTAGTAATTGGCTTTTTGATGGGCTTTGGTGTAAACTGGAAATACCATAAGACCAGAAGTTAAGGAAAGACAGGATGATGATACGAAAATCTGAAAACCACCCAACCCTACTAAATAGGCAGTGCTTATAGATAGTTGACTACAGTAGATTCTAGAATCCGTAATATAGACCAACTAGAATACAGCTGACTAATTTAGATTCTATAATCCGTAATGTAGATTCACCTGAATTCTGGAATCTGCAATCTAGGTTCACCAAAATACAGAAGACTACTGTATATTCTAGGATCCATAGCCTAAAAACACTGTGGACCAGATTCAAGACACTTGCTTAACTTTCCCCTGATCCTCCACCTTCTTGATGGCTGCCTGGATAGCTTCCTGGTCTCCCAAGAGCTGCATGGGTTTGGTAGGTCGGAAGTTCTCATCCAGTTCAATCAGAATAGGCGTTCCTGTGGGTAAGGTCACGTTGACAATATCTTCATCTGATATTCCTGTTGGAATGAGAAATGGAACATTAAATGTCAGACTGCTCTACAGCCATGGCACACAGCGAAACAGGCCGTTAACATCATGTGACCATGTTGGCAGGACAGTTTCATCCTATGCAAGTTTTTTTCAAAACAATATGTTCAAATCAATTAGTTTCTTGCTCATGCCAGATTAGAATATTTTATGTATGCCAATTGGCTTGCGTGTGCAAAAGAATAAGTGCAATTGTCTACAATAGGCAAAATACCTAAATCATCAAAACGGATGAATTGTTTTAATGTGAAACAATCATACTCCTCAAAACGTCTAAACATTCTTTCTGTGTGTGAGTCATCACATACAAAATGATCCATCTAATAATCAAAATTTGTCAAACATTCTGTTGGCATGGGCCGATTTACTGACACAACAACTAGGTTTTGAAGCAGTTTAGAGAATGTTAAGACTGTTTAAATAAATAAAATAAGCCAAAGCGACTGAGAAAAACTGTAAGGCCACACCTGTGAATTACATCAGTGCACACAACGGCCGCTGTATGTCAGCTGGGAAGCGGAAAAGGTCAACGTGATCACATGGCACAAGCTTGGTGTAACGTAAACCTAGTGGCCTTTTTGTGCAAGTTCAACCTCATGCCAATTCTGGAACCCACCCACTTTATGGCTCTGAACTAACTGGCAGTGAGAGTTGCAGGCTGAACACCGGTGGAGCCGAGCTAGCTCCCCTAGCAGGGCCTTCGGTGGAGTCAAACAGTGGATTGTGAGTGAAAGAGAAAGTGGCCATGCAGCTTATGTTAAAATCCGCATGAACAAAAGAGGACTGAAAAGAACAATGGCCGAGCGGTAAATGTCAATGATTATAATGGGACAGCTGGTGCAGTCCAGCGCACACACACCTTCCAAATGTTTCAGCAGGGCTCTGCAGCTATTTCCGTGCCCAGAGATGAGCACCAACTTCCCCCGTCTGATCTCCGGCACGATGGTGCCGTCCCAGTAGGGCTGGAGCCTCTCCAGGACGTCCTTCAGACTCTCCGACCTCGGGAGGTCCTCTTTGGAGACGTCGCAGGTGGAGTACCGCCGGTCGTTGTAGATCTCCAGGAAGTACGGGTGCGTCTCCTCAATGGGCGGCGGCGTGAGATCGTAGCTCCTCCTCCACTGCTTCACTCGCTCCTCCCCGTGGTTGAGAGCCATCTCGGCCCTGTTCAGGCCAATCAGGGCGCCGTAATGGCGCTCGTTGAGGCGCCACGACTTGACCACCGGGACCCACTCCTGCCCCATGGCCTCCAGCAGGAGCCAGGCCGTGTGGACGGAACGGCTGAGCAGGGAGGTGAACACCAAATCCAGCTGGAAGCCCGCTTCCTTCAGGAGGCGACCGCACGCCAGGGCCTCCCTGACCCCGTCCTCGCTCAGCCTCTGGTCCACCCAGCTGCAGAAGCGGTTCTCCTTTGTCCAGGCCCCTTCCCCGTGCCTCATCACCAGGACTTTGTACTTGGACATCCGGAAGGACTGGCCGGAGGCAGGAGCCTGCGGGTGTGCACAAACCAACAAAACGTTGAATTTTCGGGACCCTGTGCCTCAGATACTGTACCATACATTCTCCTGTATCCGGGCGATCACGTCAGCCACTTAAGAGCAGTGTAGCAAATGTAATTCGATAAGTCTGCAGTCTAACTCGACGGTAACCAAGCGTAATGCCGGGAACAAAAGTCGTAATGAGAATTTAATTCATTTTGTGGCTGAGAAAGGGTTAGGAGGTGTGTCTGGTGCATCAGTAAAGGGCAAGCATTTCGACACAACAAAACAACACCGGGCTGTGCAGCGAGCTAATGCCCAAAATAAAACGAGTGTACACGGTACATAGGAACTGTACTACAAAATGAGGTTAATACACGTTCCCTATGTCCTAATGAAAGAGGTATTAGCTCTATATTAATATTATTTTTTTTTAAATACAGCTAGCTGGTATCTGGGATGCCTTACACTTGTCATGGTACTCCATCCAGGATTTAGACGGATATACGCGCCAGACTGCAAGCTAAAATACGCGCTACAGACACAAACTTAGAGAAAACACGTAACCGGAAACCATGTTTTAGAAAACCACCATAAACCATAATATATTCTACCTTACCTTGCGTGTGTTATAAGTCCGGCCCAATAGTCGCGCAGTCGTGAGAGTTGACAGAAAGGCTCACCATCATCGACAGCATTCACAGGCGACAACGATTGATTGAAAATCCTCCAATCGAAATGGCATCGCAAACATTAGGGCGGGATTTGTGTCATGTGTTCTGCCCATATTTGGACGGTTGACAGGAAAGGCTTGTGTTGTCTTAAAACCTTGTATAACCGACCACACATTTTGTACCGGTTCTTCTTTTCAGGAAAACTATTGTGTGAGAGGGGTATGATTGGTCCAAAGTGTAAACACGCACAGGCTGTGAATATGACTGCTGACCAAATAAGTTGCAATGATAATATCATGTATTTATTGTCACTAATACAAATACACGACTCCAACATTGTGCGTATTCCTAGCACATGGGTCCGACAACAGCATCAAATGACATTCTACAAAAAAATTATTCATTAAATCCCATAAAAGTAATGGATTATTCTCCTCAGAGTGACTAGAATCATCAGGGCCAACATGACTTGCATTCACACACAAAACATATTTACATATGAAGGAACGCTTAGGATGACTTTGAAACTGTGCAAACTTACATTGGCTCCTTAACTGGTTAGTTCTAATGTACGATAGACAAACAGTAACAAGCGCTAGGACTGCGCTGCTCCATCCATCTTGATAACTAGGAAGCAAACATCTTCTTTCGGCCCTCCATGCCCGACATGGCGTCCACATTCTTACGCCAGTCGGTCACCTCCTCCTTCTGCGGAGAGGGCCGGACACCAGTATAATGCGGGTCAGAGGCGGGGCAAATCCAGTCAAACTTGCAGGTGCACACTACAATTAACAAGTCGGGAAAAGGGGTAAGGCATCAGTGCAGCCCGTTTCCTCACCTTCTCTTCCTCTTTCTTGACGGTCTTGAGGTTGGCCTTGAAGTCCACAGTCTCCTTGACCTTGGAGCCCAGCAGAGCCCCCATCATGGCCTCAGCGGACACTCTGACCCTCTTTAGCTGAGGTCGCTTCTTACCCTTCAGCTCAATGATTTTCATGGACAGATTTTCTATCTTACATTGGTGCAGAAAGAAAGGGTGTTACTTTTAACGTGTGTCTCGCATTCCAGCCCAAATTATTTAAAAGTATATATATATATTTTTTTAGGTTGATGGTTTTGAGAATTATTTTCATTAAATTTGTCCTTGTAAATTAACATAATAGTCCATCCTATGCTTAGACAGTTTGCATTAAAGGTTGACAATTTGCAATATTTGAAAATAAAAAAGTATAATCTGAAGGTTAGGTACCTCTGCATTGCTTTTAGTCACTTTCATTTCTATGTCATATCGATCTTCATCTACCACATCCATTTTCTGGTGCAATTCTTTACAAAGATTCTGTGAAGACAAAGCAGATTTATGACTAAATAAACGACAATGATATACAGTAATATAAACCCCTAGACAAGTGATATGAGGGGCTGTATGGAAGCCACTGCATAGCCATTTTGATTCGCCTTTCTTAAACAAAAAGAAAAAGTATACCCGTCCCCACTACACAACAATCACAACAACAAAAGTGTAATTGCGTGTTTCAAAGTACTGCCCCCAGTGTTATATGAACCAACCTGCAGAAGTCTTTCAGTGGCCAAAACATAGCATCAACTGGAATTCATAAGCCTCATAGACTATATATACCTTTGTCCTCTTTGTCCTCGTGCTATTATATCTGCATGCAACTTTCATTGCACTCTTCCTAAGTAGAGCTACTATACTGCATTCATGGTGCTATCTTATTTCCACAATCTGGTTGCCGTAGAATATTTTTCTGCGCTCCAGCCAGAACGTACATGAATTCACAAAAAAATATATTTTTTTTTATAATAATACGTGTCAAAATTAACTTGTTTGTAATAAAAAAATCGCACTTCTGCAGGACTATTTTACTCCTGTGACAAAACGAGTCAAATTAAAGTCCCACATGTGACCCTGACAGCCCATCATACCTAAACTACCACCGTATCGCACATGAATTCATATAAACATCCTCACGGCAACATATGTATAGAAATTATATAGTACCTGCAAGTCCTGTATTGACAGACCCGATAGCATAAGTGGGGGAAGTCGTTCACTCAGAGTGGCTTTCTTTTCGATGGCTTTTTGCTCATTCTCAGCCAAAAGCATGGCCATGGCCTTCTTCACCAGTTTGGTCTGGCATAAAACACCATAGAATTAAGAATTAAGGGATGAGCATGTGTGTGTGTCATGGGCATTATACCGCATCTTCGGGCATTCTATTCATGCCGCATTGGGGAGTGCCTGGACTCAGCACTTATACCGCAAAGCCTTGACATGCCGTCTAGCTATTATAAACCGGTTTCCAATGCAATTTGAAAAGTGACTTTTATATGATGTGCCACCCGTGTGACACGTACGCAATAAGGCACACAAGTGGGTGTGGTACGTGGCAATTGTGAATTGCCTTGTATACACCGCTTAGCGATGGCATGTTCACAAACATCGGTAGAGCAGTAACCCTTTAATGTGGTATACCTTCTTCTATACCACAGCTCTTCCCTGTGGTATATGACACCATATTGGTGCCATATACCACGGTTGAGAGCTGTTCTTAAACACAACACATCGGTGTCACCAATATACCACGGCTAACGATGTGTCCAGGCCCTCCATAATGTGTTGTGATTAAGTACAGCTCTCACCCGTGCTATACAACACCAATATACCACGGCTAACGATTTGTCCAGGCCCTCCTCAATGTGTGTTTTTTAAGAACAGCTCTCATCCATGCTATATGTCACTAATATACCACAGCTAAGAGGTGTGTCCAGGCCCTCCTTAATGTGTTGTGATTAAGTACAGCTCTCACCCGTGCTATACAACACCAATATACCACGGCTAAGCACTGTGTCCAGGCCCTCCTTAATGTGTTGTGATTAAGTACAGCTCTCACCCGTGCAATACAACACCAATATACCACGGCTAAGCACTGTGTCCAGGCCCTCCTTAATGTGTTGTGATTAAGTACAGCTCTCACCCGTGCTATACAACACCAATATACGACGGCTAAGCACTGTGTCCAGGCCCTCCTCAATGTGTTGTGTTTAAGAACAGCTCTCATTATAAACCCCTTATTTTTAAACACATATAAAGCACTTCTTATACATAAACGTTCTATTTTGACATGTTTAATATGAATGTAACTATGTATTACATGTCAGTGTGCCACAAATTAGAACAGGAGTTATGGACTTAATAATAAGTAATAACAATCTCATAAGTATACCTTCAAGAAGAGTCTGCGAGATGCAGAGATCTTCGATTTGGCCTGAAATAAGGAGAAAGCATTTCTTGAGCACAATTATACAAACAGAATTAGCAACAACATGAATCAAACATGCAAATAATTTCATGTTCAATTTCTATCTGTGTCATATAGAGAGTAAATATTAAACGGTTGTCTTTTTAACTTAAATTGTCTGCAAGGTGTTTACTTTTTCAGGACCTCCTTAAAAAGTGAATCTAATAGATTTAATCAACAGTTGAGAAGACTCAGGCCATGAAGGACTAGGAATTTCATTTCATGCTACATTGACTTCATCTAGGCAAGTGCAGTTAGGCAGCAATTATTGCAAGTGTCATTACTCTCATGGTGATCAAGAGTTTATTCCTATACATTGGTCCTGGTCTAAATACATAAATGCACTTACCGGCCTGGAGCAAGAACAGCCAATTGGAAAAACAAAACAGGCAAAGGTTAGCATTTTGAAGTATGTCTGTAAATTGTTGTCTGCCATGCAATGTATTATAGAGGGGTACTCACGCCTCAGACATAGTTACGTCTCTGTGTGTCTCCTGAATATTTCGCAAAACATGAAAAAACACAGTTTTTTAAATAAAACCACATTATGAAATTACAGACAATATCCTTACAGTACACACCTTCAGTGCAACGTTTTACATTAAGCATTTACAAAACGCCTCATTTGATTTATTTGCATAGCATTGCGATTCATTGTTGATTGTGAAATACATGTTAGAAACACATTAAGCTATTACTGAAATATACGCACAACCAGGGATGGGCAGTATTTATGATACATGCATTTAAAATACGGTTTTCAAACACAAAATAGGATTTTGTCATTTGATAGGGTTGACGAAAATGGCTTTATATTTTGCATTCAAATACATGGAATTGTTTTGTAGTTTCAAAATATTGAAAAATAATTTGTGAGCAGTCTACATGCTTCCTCTGATTGATGCCTACTCAATACATTGCCCAGACTTGTTAAGATCAAAAGACAAAATGGATCCATATTTGAAGAAGGTCAAAGTGAGAAACGTGGGTTGCCAGCTAGCCATCATTTTTACAAAAAATGGCTGCAACTTTTAACAGTTCATGTTAAGTGCTGGTGTTCGTTTTAGGAGCCGAGGCAAAATTATTTATAATGTTATTTATAACAAATAATTATAACTATTTGACCCGAGTGGCAGCCCTCACAGTTAACATTAGCTTGCTACTTTAAGTCTTTGTTGGTTGTGCACGAAAAACAAATAATAAAGTATTTCACTGTTGTACAACATGACATTATAATTCCACAATATGGTGTAAATGTATTATTACTTTTATGATCAACAATTAAATTATTATTTACTTGAATCTATTTGCTGTGAATAATGGTGCCATCAGTTGTCTAATGAATAACTTGTGGGCCGTTGAGTCCGTATTGTTGGTGCAAAGTAGGCCCTTTATTACCAAACCCCAAGCAACTACATAAAGAGTCATTAACAAGCTGTTGGTTAAACATAAAAATAGTTTAAAATAGTTGTTTATATTGATACATGGTGTGGCTGCTGTATTTTGTAGTTTATTTTGCTAAACTTCAAAATAATTAAAATACATTTTGATGTATCTTTTCCTATTCATGCATACAACTATAGTAAATGCAATGACCTTGAAGTCATTAAATGATAATGAAAAAATGTGTACTTTGAAAGACTTGGTCGTTACCTTCAACAATTATGTAATTACAAAAGAAATTGTCAAGTCACATGTTTGTATTTCCAAGCCACAGTATTTACTCCTCAAACGCGACTTTGTTGGGTTGATCACTAGCAAGTCAAAACGCCCCCAAAACCAATAATTGACGTTTTCCCTCCGGCCCTATCAGGTCGTATGTTAATTTTGTAAACCTACCTTTCAGGTGAAGAAAAACTCCTGGCACACTACTAGCAGTCTTTGTGAGTCTGAAGGGTTCAGGAAGCGGGTAGATATATAGATTCTGGACCTCGTGAGTGGCCACTAAAATAGCCCCACTGTCCTCGCCTTTCTTGCTTTGAAATACTCCACATCCCAATCTCTGGTCAGTACACAGTAAAAGGTATTCATGTTCAGAGTCCCCCATCCGAATCACACTCTGAAAACCCATTTGCTGGTGAGGTGTAAACATGACGCCCCATTACCATTAAAGTTGTTCAACTGGGAGCATTTGTTACCCTTGTTTGTTACCTACTGGGAGCATTTGTTACCCATGTTTGTTACCTACTGGGAGCATTTGTTACCCTTGTTTGTTACCTACTAGGAGCATTTGTTACCCTTGTTTGTTACCTACTGGGAGCATTTGTTACCCTTGTTTGTTACCTACTAGGAGCATTTGTTACACTTCTTTGTTACCTACTAGGAGCATTTGTTACCCTTGGAGATAAGGTGATACAGTTACCACAGGCAAGAGCAGCCAGAGGACAAATTACTACAACCTTAAGCAAACACTGCCATCTGGTGGTTCAGGACTATAGTACATCTAAAGATGCAAGTGTCTTCAACATACAGGTGTCCGAAAGAGTTGTTATTGTGTTCCTCTCCATTTCTTTGGAATCATTTATCTCCAATCAGCACACCTGTCCTCTGTAATCCTCACTAATCTGCAAGCCCGGTGATACCATTTCATGTATCAGATTAAAGCCATGTTATTTTAGTTATACAGTCCAAAATGTTCTTTACTGGAATTGGTCTTCTCAGTAAAGGAAACTTTCTGTCACTGTGCAACTTTTCAAGCATCAAAAATCTTCTTTCTGATTCTCTATTTCTACATATAGATGCCAGTCGGAGACCTCCTTTTTCTGACGTTGACAGACATGTATTAATGGAGATCTAATATAAATAACGGTCTTCTAGTACTTTGAGCCCAGGAGAACAGGTTCCATGGGCTCGGCTTTGATCTTCACTTACCAGGCTTCTTGAACTTGATCTGCAGCTCACCGATATTCAGACTCAATTCATGCAGAGAACCAAGGCCAATGCAACTAGCAGACACAATTCAGACTCTATAGCCCAGGTATCACACGGAGTCAAAGTCATGACAGAGTAGCTGGGATTGCACCCATTGCTACTCTGTGCCAATGCTAAACATTAATGGTCTTACGTATTTCAGTTGTGTAGTCTGCCTTGTCTATGCTACTGTTAACAACATAAAAGATAAAACAAGGCGAGGATTCTTACCAGGAACAGGCAGGTAACCAGGCTCCCACATTAACTTTGACCTTTGACTCCCTCCCCAGTGGCACTCTTTTCTCTTTATATTGGACTACATTTGGGGCCCATAAATGATCAGGGACAAAACGATTAGGGCTCATAGTACAGTTTAACTGCTGTTATGTCCTCGAGATCCGAATCCGAGACCAGGTTTTCAGTTTGTCTGTCTTGTCAGGTGTGGGCTCCAGGCTCCGGTGCTCCTGTCCACATCTTCCATCCCAAGTGCTCAACGGGCACACCCGAGGTTCATTCCCTCATCAGCAGCACAGTATTTCAACCCCGGCTTTCCCGCCACTCAACGCCAGTTCTACGCTTGCACTTGTTGCGTCAGTTTGCGCGAGACTAAGAGACTAATTTTATTTTTATATCTATCTGCTTCTTGCAGACAGACGCTACATCCATCCCGTGCCTGTTTACTCCCCTGCCGCCGACACCTGTCTCCACGTTCGTCTCACCTGCCCGACTTCTACCTCCTTCCCCGACCACATAGATAAACCGGTGAAGTCTTACCTTTGTGTCCTGAATCTTGCCATTAGGGCTTGACGACAGGCGGTTTGGCAGAGTTTTCAACGGTTCCGTGCGATATGTACAATTCACGCGGTGCGGTAGGCTCTCTCGGAACCATATTGCGTACCATGTTAAGATGCATTGGGATGTATTGCTCGAGTTCAGCCACCGACAAACTACAACGTTTAAGCGGAGGCATTCCCTTAGCCAAAGCTTGTGCTCTTTCTCTTCTCCACCTCAACCTGTAGCATATAATATAATTTTTGTGCAGAATATATTTAAAAGTTTGGGTGAAATATTAATTAATGTAAAATATACCAACGTTGTAAGGCGGTAACGTGTCCATAACTGCTGAGGTACCAATGAGCCCAATAGTTCAATGGCACATGAACAAATAAACACTATATTTCTGTCAATCGTCAGACAACCTTAAATCACTCTGTCTTGTGTATGTACAATATTCACCAGACTGAGAATGCCACACATTAGGGGCATCGGACGAAGTTGGACTGACTAAAAGCTTAGAATTCATTACATTGTGTATAGGGGAACCAATCGATCACATTTATGTAACCGCTCAGTGAATGGCTTCCTTAAATAGTCCGCTGTCTTTCCGTGCCTCTCTCACCCACGCAGACATTTACTGTCGTCATCAGAACGTCATTAAGAGCGGAAAATGCTATAATGAAATCAAGATTTTTATAGACCGGGAGGTATGGGAAATACACCGCCTGTCGCGTGGTTCCAATGCCAAAACTTGGTGGCAAGTTACGTAGAGCCGAGTTACCTCCAAGCGTCTCACTAAGACTGTCGACAGGCATGGCCGTAGATAGATCTACAGGTAATAGATCTGAAATGTACGTGTAAACAATGACATTCTGCAGCCGTTTCCACATTATTGTAAGTAGTTTTATCCAGAAGGTTATTTAAATGGAACTATGTTTTCTACAATATTTATCACAACATAAATCCACCTAACATCCTAATCAAGGGACATGCGTAAAGATTAACACGGTTGACATTCATATTATTTTCTCTGTGTAGTGCAGTGTGCAGTGTGCAGTGTGCAGTGTGGCGGTTCTAATCCATTTCAACCAGGGGGGCAAGCTGGGGCCAGTTGTACTGTTAGGGGGGCAGTAACAGTAAACATTATGTAATAGTTATTTCAGACTGCACCTTTAGGGGAAAGACAAGGGGTCCAAGCTGGTTGTCACCCCCCCCCCCGGCAGAGTGGTCGTGGCATATCTCGCTCTTAACTCTTAACTAATAAGTGCACAAGTCATTCTCCTAAAGGATAAGGAGTAGTTTGCAGACGTTACTCATTATTGTCGGTGCCATCTTACTTCCGACCATCGAACAGCTTCTTTCGGCCCTCCATGCCCGACATGGCGTCCACATTCTTACGCCAGTCAGTCACCTCCTCCTTCTGTGGAGACCAAAACCCAGAGAATTAGGTTGACCGAGACGTGTAACGGCAGACTGAATTACCGAATGACCCTCCGAATGACCCTCCGAATGACCCTCCGTGCATTGATGCTGGTAATGAGCCGATCACTAAACGTGATCATGGCCTTAACAAAAAGACACAAACATAAACGCGCAAACCTCCTCTTCCTTCTTGACTTTCTTGAGGCCGGATGTGAAGTCGGCCTTGGCTTTGGTCGGTTCAGCCGCAGCCCACAACATGTTGTTGGTCGCGGACTTCTTCGCCTTCTTCAGGGCGGGTTTCTTTGTGCCCTTCATCTCCCTGATTTTCTGACCCAGTGTCTTGATCTGGGGTCAATAAATGTGTTCCGTGACATTACGTATGCAGCCAACCATTGCTACGACTGTCTAATCACTGTAGTCAATTGTGAGGTACCAGGCAGGATTTGGAAATGGCAGCGTACCTCCAAATCGTTTCGGTCCACTTTGATTTGCAAGTCGTAACGGACCTCATCAACGATGTCTATCTTTTGGTGCAGGTCTTTGCAGAGGTCCTGCACCAAATACGATGAAATGCAGAAAACAATCAGACTTTATTTTGATTTTACATGATCCAACACTGATTACAGATAACAGAAAAACAGATTGTATATAACATGAATTTACAGTAAAATATACAAATGCAAGATTAATTGCCTCTTGCCCATCTTATAATAGTATTATTCAGTACATAGTATGTGTGGTAGATAAATTAAATACTTAACATTATCGACTAAGCGGTTTGAATCCTGATTGGCTTATAGCCATGGAATATAAAACAGTTCACAGGTATGACATCACATCTCTTTTTACTGCTCTAATTGCTTAAGTAACCAGATAACAATTGAAATTAGGCATCTCCGGGGTTTGTCGTATGTTGCCAGTGTTTCACGGCTAAGCACTGTGTCCCGCCAATGAACTCTCGGCCGTGGTATATTGGCCAAGCCGTATACCACACACACTCTTATTGCTTTAGAACAGGTGTGCTAAGGTTTACCTGTAGCTCTTGCAAAGACAGGCCAGTCAGTTTGAGGGGTGGGACTCTTTCGTTCAAAATGCTGTCTCTTTCACGTTTCTTTTCTGCCAGTTCTTCCACCAGCGTTAGCCCTGCCTTTTTCAGTAGTTTGGTCTGAGCAAAGACATCACCCACAGATATTTATTTGGACACCTGCTGTATGACAGGTTTAACACCAACAGAACATTATGTTTAATGTGGAATACAGGAACATATCTCTCGTTATTTGGTGACTAAAACTGTTGTATTAGAAGTCATTCTCAATAATATTTATCATGACATGAGTATGAGGGATTGTT
Source organism: Novumbra hubbsi (assembly GCA_016801125.1). Taxonomy (NCBI): domain Eukaryota; kingdom Metazoa; phylum Chordata; class Actinopteri; order Esociformes; family Umbridae; genus Novumbra; species Novumbra hubbsi. The sequence goes on from JACXGK010002768.1 coordinate 19,886, forward strand.
CCAGGATTGGGGTCAATTCCATTTCTAATTTTCATCCACGTCTTCCCATTAGTATTTAGAATTTGGTTTACTTTCTGACTCACAGGAAAATACTAATTTAAATGTAATGGTCCCTGCCTGAAATGAAGAAAGTCTTCAACCATTTTAAATAATGAGAAGAGGTTCATAGGGCAGATACTTATCTTAAGATCTGATATTATGAACACTCAGGTTTCAGTTTAGGATGGGGCAACCCTCACAGAAGAAGTGTAGGATTTCACGTTCATTTGAACATGTGTGATGCCATGAGAATGTTCTTTTGGAAGACTTCACACGTGATCACATTTTCTCACGTGTTGTTTCCTTGCTGTGGTCTAACATTGCTTGAGATTGTTGTCACGTTATAAAACATGTGGAAGAGTTTGTTTCCACTAACTGTAAATTGCTCCAGATAACATAGCAAATTATTACAACGTAAATGTGATCACATAAAAATGATGTGTATTTCCAAATGTGCACAAGTAGATAACTGAGGCATCCTTATTCTGTCACAAGACAAATAACATCGACATAGAAACCTACCTTTAGAAGCAGCCGGCGCGTTGCCGAATACTTCGACTTTTTCTGAAAGATACAGAAAATTCTATTACAGACATTTTATCCTTGGCCAGAATCATAAGTGCTTTTAGTAAACATGTTCATTGAGAAGAAGACATGAACAGATATATGGACTCACCGGTCTTTATAAAAATTGACAACATGCAATAAGAAGACAAAAGAACACAATTTAGACAACAGAGTAATGTAGATTTGGACAACGTTTAGTAATAGAAGAGGCTCAATGCACTACTCACCCTTCTGACATTGCTTCTGTTGGTCAGTTGTACTGAGAAACAGGTTCCAATTGTTTTATGGAAGATTGAAGTGGACACAGTGATCTCCACAGTTCATATGCTGGTCGGAGTTATACCTGTTTGTTCCAAAGGCCTTGATAGGGGGCAACATTTCAATGTGCTTGCAACATAGGAAAATACTTTCCTCTGTTCTCTGGGATTTGTTTGAGATCGTCTGACCACATTCACAAAGAACATTTGTCCCGTGCTTTGCAGTAACCCAGATTGAAGCCAGATAGCAGCTGGAGTCTTTGTGATGCCAGTTTAAAGGGCCATCAATCGAAGGTCTGGTAGGAAGAATGTTATGGTAGAACACTCAGGGGAATATCCATCACTCTCTTCCTGTCTCTCACGACTTCCCACACCCACACTCGCTCTCTTTTGCTTAAGCATCTTCCTTTCCTTAGTACATGTGACTCGTCTTCAAAGCTTGTATTTACCTTGTATTACATGATGGGTACCTTCTCTTAAGAATGACACTAGTCAAGTTCTGTACCTTAGCATAAATGTACTGTTTAATGAAACAGAATATCCCGTCAACAAAGTTGGCTTAATGTTTTTACGTTCCCAGCTCCAATTCTTAAGGTAAACTTGTTTAGAGGATGACTGAGGAATGACCCTTAAGCCAAGGCCCACTAGTTTAGAGTATGACTGAGTAAGGGCCCTCATATGAAGACTTACCAGTTAAGAGAATGACAGAAGAACAATGGTGTGTGTTAGAGATTTTGTTGCTAGGTTACACACTCCACCACTAACTCTCATTGGCTGGTGAGAAGTGGTCAAGGGGTTGTAAACTTTTAGCAGATGGGGGGCATAAGCTTTAGGCTAAATTTGTTCATTTCTGAGATGTTCTGTGTGTGTCACCTAGAGAGAGTCCAAACCCAAGCAGTGGCCAGTTTATTAGGTACAACAATCTGTTGCCAGGTCAAACACCTGTGCCTCCAGAATTCTTCAGCTCTTTGGCAGGGCAGGACACAGCATAGTTTGTTTTGGACCTGGCCTGTTTTTTTAATGCTGGGGTTGGCTTACAGGCCCTTAGGAATATTATTTATGACGCATTTAAATAAATAACTCACAGTCCTTTGCGCGACTTAATTCAAGTGATGTAACTCGATAGTTGTCACATCACTGTGAGAGAATTGATAGAGGAGGCCAGAGTGGAAAGTCCTTTCAACCCAATGTGAATGGCTCACTAAGATACACCCCTGGCAATGCCTCTTCACCGCCTGACATTTAACAGGAGGCATCCTGACTGTTGTCATCCGGGGACACATCCATGTCACGCGGATCACCAGGTGAAGTCCTGAACACCCACTTCTACGCACAGGAGTTGACACACATTCACCCACAGAGTCACGCTTGTTTCACAAACACAAATGTTCACACATGCGCATTGACACACAAAGAGCACACATTGCACACAAATGGTATGTTTTACTATCCTTCCCCTATCCATGTTACCATGCAGAATCCTGGTTTCCCTTACCCAGGAGTCAGAACCCTTAATTGTACCGTGATTCCTTACCACAAGCTTCATCTTAACCATGACTCCTAACCATAACCCTCAACTTAACCATGACTCCTAACCATAGCCCTGGACGTAACCATAATTTCTAACCATAGCCATAAACCTAACTATAACTCCTACCCATAACCCCCAACTTAACCATGACTTCTAACCTAACCATAGCCCTAACTTTAACCATGAATCCTAAACACAACCCAAAACTTAACTATGACTCCTAACCATAACCTTAAAGTTAACCATGACTCTTAACCCTAACCATTGCCCTTAACCTAATTATGATTCCTAACCATAACCCTAAAGTTAACCATGACTCTTTACCCTAACCATAGCCCTTAACTTAATCATGATTCCTAACCATAACCCTAAACTTAACAATGACTCCTAACCTGAGCATCACTCTAAACTTGTTTCAAAGTGATTTTATTCAATACACACATGTACAATAATTTGATCAGAGATGCCAGGGTGTGTATTGAACACGTTAGAAAAACAGAACTGAATCAAGATTTAATGTTTTTTAAGGTAAAAAGACAGTACAAGAAAATACAGAGCAGCAAAAAAAACACACCCAATCCTAGCCTAGTCTTCCCCAATCCCAGCCTTCCCCACTCCCAGCCTAGTCTTCCCCAATCCCAGCCTAGACTTCTCCAATCCCAACCTAGCCTTCCCCACTCCCAGCCTAGTCTTCCCCAATCCCAGCCTAGACTTCCATAATCCTAGACTATACTTCCCCACTCCCAGCCTAATGTTCAGGCAAATGTTCAGATCAGATGTGGAAGTAGCAGTCTGGCTCAAACGACTAATCCTCCTTTCCGAGGCCAGGTAATATTCTCATACTGCTGCTGCATAACAACTTGTATTCTTGTTTGATGTCTGTTCCATTTTTAAATGTAGTTAATATCTTCCACAGGTCAGATCGGTCAATCCTAAAAATCGAAGTAAATCACATATGCATGCCGGAATAAATATTTTCTACATATTTAGTTCTTCCAGGCCGCACCTATTGGTGTCCAGCAAAGCCCAGCCTGTATGTCTGTCTACACTGTAACATGCAACTGATTTGACACAAGGCTGCGTGCTGAAGCATTTGTCTCGTGTGTGTTGGCACAGATATAAAACACACACGTCTACCCAGAATTGTAGTCTAGTTCCAGGTCTGTTTGTAACTGTCTTGCCACCTTGAATGGCCGATGTCATGCCAGTGACTAGAACAGCACAAATAGCTCTGGGACCAGGGTAGTCCGTTTGCCAAAGTACCATGTCGTGTAAACTGATCTGACATTAGCCCGGCCCCAAATATCCCCCTTTTCTACCTTACATGGCTCACTGTGGGCCCTGGTCAAAAGTAGTGCCCTTTGTCCTATATGGTTTACTGTGGGCCCTGGTCAAAAGTAGTTCCCTTTTTCCTATATGGTTTACTGTGGGCCCTGGTCAAAAGTAGTTCCCTTTTTCCTATATGGCTCACTGTGGGCCCTGGTCAAAAGTAGTGCCCTTTGTCCTATATGGTTTACTGTGGGCCCTGGTCAAAAGTAGTTCCCTTTTTCCTATATGGTTTACTGTGGGCCCTGGTCAAAAGTAGTGCCCTTTTTCCTATATGGTTTACTGTGGTCCCTGGTCAAAAGTAGTGCCCTTTTTCCTATATGGTTTACTGTGGGCCCTGGTCAAAGGTAGTGCCCTTTTCCCTACATGGTTTACTGTGGGCCCTGCATCAAAAGGTGTCCAGGATCATCATTTGTTCAGGATCATCATGTGTTCAGAATCAAAATGTGTTCAGGATCATAATGTGTTCAGGATCATAATGTGTTCAGGATCATAAAGTGTTAAGGATCATAAAGTGTTAATCATTATCCTGTGAATTGTGTTGGTGACAGTTGGAGCATGTACAGTACACAACGTGAGAATGAAAACAGATCTCTTAGGGATCAAGCTAAAGGATGTCCCAGCACATACTCACATAACTTTCTGTATTAGTGTAGTTGAATGTAAGGTCATCTTACTACCATCTATAGTGTATCCATTGGACTGTGCCGCCTGGAAAGGTTGGCTGCTGTCCATGAGACCTACACTGTACGAAATATTTTAAATAAGGACCATCACTGTTGGCTTACTTACCTATACGATGTAAAATACTGGACGAGGCAGAGGTAAGGCCCTCCACCTACACATGTGATTGAAGCCCAGACAAAAGACAAATGTGAGTCTGCGTAGGAAACAGATCACAAAGGTTTGGGTAAGAGAACAATCATGTTTCATTTCCTGTTGTACGGTGTAAGTCAGAGCTAATTTACTAGAAGAAGTCTGGGTCATGGTGATCGTTCCGGTGATAATTCTCTCAACTGGAGGCATCACAGTTCATCACAAAACGTCTAACATCAGTTGTTATCCGACATCCTTCAAAACGTAGGAAGCCTGGGGGAGCTTTTCAAGGTTTCTTTAGGAGAATGGATATTAACTGCATCGTTTGGTTTATCTCTGGACTTGCTCTGTCATCAAATCTCAGGGTGCTCGACTGGCCTCCCGTGACCTGCCAACAAAAGGTAGGTTGTCGGAAGATCGACGTAGTTTTGACCGCTAATTGTTGTTCATGTAGATTTGCTTTGGGAATAGAATGAATAAGGCTTAGAGGCTTCTTCAATGTTTATTTGGCAGACATGGTAGTCTTCAGTTATTCAGCAGTCTCCAGATGTAACAATCACAGCTCTCGCCAGTGTTGTTTTTTCTCTCTGCTGAGTCCCACCATCTAACAATTGACCTTGGGGTTGCTGGTGTTATAAAGCGATGTTCCAGAATGGTTGTGTTTAGTACCTGATCCGTTTCCATGGAAATGGAGGAATAGATATACGGTACGCTTAAACAAGGAATGCCAAGCCTCTTGGTATAGTGACAGTTATATCATACACAAACATGTTACTAACATTTCTTGTCCCCCTAACTACAATTAAGGATACTCTTCAGCTCATACTTTTGTGTTTTTTGTAATGACAAACAGGGGAGTCCGAAATAATGTACTCCTATTGTATCCCAATACATCAATACAATATGGGTTCCGCTATTTTAGACTCAATGCAATATGGGTTCAGCTATCTTAGACTCGATACAATATGGGTTCAGCTATCTTAGACTCGATACAATATGGGTTCCTCTATCTTAGACTCAATACAATATGGGTTCAGCTATCTTAGACTCGATACAATATGGGTTCCTCTATCTTAGACTTAATACAATATGGGTTCAGCTATCTTAGACTCAATACAATATGGGTTCAGCTATCTTAGACTTAATACAATATGGTTTCCGCTATCTTAGACTCAATACAATATGGGTTCAGCTTTCTTAGACTCAATACAATATGAGTCTATCTTATACTCCCTTATTTGTATTTATTATTCAGCCATTATAAAAAATATACTTGAATTTGCTTATCTCTTTTACAGAATCTTCAATGCAGCGTCCATATCAGTAAGTGCCGTACCGTCGGATATTCGAAAGTTAAAGCATCTGAAGATGATAAAAGTTAGGTTGCACGGGGTGAAAAGCGTGAAAAAAAGAATAATGAAATGTCACGGCGACGCTGGGCAAAGGGTCATTTGAGGTCAAAACCGTTTTTCTCTGCCAGATAACTGTTCCGATGAGGGCTGGATCTCCCCCAGGACCGAGGCCCCCGTGGGCCCCTACTGGACCCCAGGCTGGGAGCAGCAGGTGGTGGGGGTGAGAGGGGACCGGAGCGGTGCTCTTATGCCTGTCATCACCGTGAGCTGGAGCCTGGGCGAAAACAGTTACGTCCACTGCAGGCTGTCAACGCCATCTCCTGCCCCTTGAGCAAGGCATTTAAACTCTGTCTGACTGTGTGCCTGTAAAATGTATCTTTCCACAGCGGCTATATCCGCCATTCGTGGGACTGAGGTTCACTTCCTTGAGGAAACCAGCAATCACAACATCTGTGTCCGATACATCATCCATAGCGTAATCAAACAAAATTCATTCATCATGAATAACTGGAGCCTTGTGAGTCAAAATTACATCAGAATGTGCAAAGTATTAATAAAATATTTATATTTAAGTATTTACTTTTCAGATGTCCAATTTAAAATGGCAATCTTCTTCTTTAGTGGACCTTTTCGTCAGACAGAGTTGTGGTGGAACCTGGACACACATACTTAGTGTCTGTCTATAACTTACCCAAACCAGACGTGGGAAGTTACAGGATCCACAAGAGCATTACAATCCCAGGTGAAGTGAGAATGGATGTTGTGGTCAACAAAGGGTGATCAAGGTCTTCTTCTTGCAAGTCAACCTGTACGTTCTGTTTTCCGATTAGGATGTTACGACAGAAGAATACAAGAAGCCAAAGTGTGCTTGGAAAATGGTATGTCTCACAATGCAGGTCAAACAGGACGACCAGTCTTCGCCTGAATACTACGGTCATCTGTTACACCGGACCGCTGAGTGTCTCCTCTGTTACAGGCTCCCTCTGGGACCCCCAGATGACCTGGACTATATCCGCGGAAGGAGGCAATAGGATGATCCTCACAGTGGGTTTTGACACGTCCGAATTCTCTGAGGAGTACAGCGTATCCGTCCAGAAGCCTGTCCACTCACAGTCTGTCAGGAGGGTGGGTTTGTTGTCATGCCGATGACTGAGAACACTTTAAACGTTCCACCGGGCAGAGTCACTGCGTGATAAATACCTACAACCGCCATGAGAGGTGTTCATCCTGTTGTGCTGAGCGTAGGTGAGCTGTAACGGTTGCTTGTGGAATTAATGTTTCAGGAAAATCGAACGTCATTGAATGTGACATTTCAGCTGGATGTGTGGCAGCTGCCTCCACATAAAATACTAGTTAAGGTGAATCTTCCTACACGTTCCTAGCCTTACAATACATCGTATTTTCTCTTACTAACTGAACTGAACATCAGCTATGCTTATTCTTTACAGATTCAGCCATTTTTCATAGGGTGCAACCAAAACTGTTTGCCCCACCAGACAATGTTAAATTACGCCTTGTGTGAGTAAAAGTATACACAACATGATCTCATTTGTGTTAAGCATGTTTTCGGTAAATAATAAAAAAATTAATGCTCTGTTTTCCAGACTATCGAAGGCTTCCAACATACAGTCGAACTTTCATGATAAAAGTATCAGTAGGAGTGATTGCATTATCTGGTTTGCTCGCTTATTTGCTGAAAGGAACATTCCCTACTGGTTTGTATATTAACCAAGCTATACACTAGCCTCAATTCACTCTCTTCTTGACAAAAAGTTATCCTTGAAAATGTGCTTTCCTATGTGGATATCCCGCTCATTTAAAAGCAACCTCATTACTTGAATCCATTCCACTCGTCTCCCTGTCAGACTCTGAAAACCATCCCTCATCCGCCCTCAACGAGGAGCTGCCGTGCACCCGAGAAGAAACCAGAAGAAAGGTCCTCGTCATCTACTCCCGGGACCATCCTCTCTACACACACGTTGTCCTGAAGCTCTGTGCCTTCCTCATGGCCAGGTGTGGCACTGAGGTGAGCATTGCCACCAGCCCACCCGGGCCTTAAGAACCCTCAGCGGTTGCTTCACACACACACACACACACATGCGCGTGTTTGCGCTCACACGGCCGGGGGCAATGCTCCATGTACTTGAACTGTATATTGTATATTTTTATATTAATGCACTAATCCGTCCGTCGTCTGATGGTCTCTGTGAGGTGGTTTTGGACCTGCTCGACACTACCACGCTGGGCATTGTGGGTGCCATTCAGTGGCTGGACTGGCAGAGGGAACAGATCGATAAGTCGTCGGATAAAATCTTGATCTTGTGCTCGCGGGGGGTGAGGGCAAAGTGGAGGGCCATGTGCCATGCCACCGAGACCCCGGTCGCTCTAAGGGAGGATGTGCGGTCTGTCATGGGGGACATGCTCACCCCGGCCCTCGGCCTGCTGATACCGGCCTTCGTGAGGTCCGGGACGTACCGGAACTACGTGGTGGCTTATTTTGAGGATGTGTGTTCCGAGGAGGATGTTCCGTCTGTGTTTAACATCACAGTGAGGTACGGTAGTGTCCGGTACTGTCGAAGGGAGGGAGGCCTGTCTGTGTGACATCACTCATTCCTGTACCCGACTCCCCCTCGCAGGTACAAGCTTATGCAGCACTTCGAGGAGCTCTTCTTCAGAATCCTGGATAAGGAGAAGCATGAGCCCGGGAGGGAGAACCGCATCGAAGGGGTTGCGGGGGACAAGTATTTTCTCTGTCCCTCGGGCAGGGCCTTGAGGGACGCCATCGAAGCGTTCCGTGCCTTCCAGATGGAGCACCCGGACTGGTTCGAAAATGAACTGGTGAAAGCTTCCGGGGGGGATGGAGGAGGTCATGGGTCCAACCTGGAGTGTGTTCCAGATTCCACAGCGGAACCTCCCACCCTCATCAGTGATGTCACACTGTGTTTGGGAGACCCGTGTGTTCCGGATTCCACAGCGGAACCTCCCACCCTCATCAGTGATGTCACACTGTGTTTGGGAGACCCGTGTGTTCCGGATTCCACAGCGGAACCTCCCACCCTCATCAGTGATGTCACACTGTGTTTGGGAGACCCGTGTGTTCCGGATTCCACAGCGGAACCTCCCACCCTCATCAGTGATGTCACACTGTGTGAGAAGGAGCCCAGTGTGTTCTCTGCAACTCCCTTAATCTGCATTTAGTGAGCAAGTTCCACGGAAACTTTTTTGTGGCGCACACAACTAACCCTAACCCTACTGTGTATGTTATTCCACAGGATCTTCCTGGGCAATGTTGCAGTGTTCCTCCATCAACGCTTCATAAATAAGTGGATGTAGATTTCTTCAATACAATCTCAAAATCCCATGCTGTTGACTACAACGTGGTCTACTAGACTCAACTTGGCTTGAATCAATGACTCGATGAGGTCAGCAGGGACGAACCAAGGGCTTGCCTACAAGGGGGTGTTACGATCAAATAGCTCCACTCATCTAATGTTACAGGCTACGGCAAGAAACATGAGGACCCCATTTAAAGGTGTCTTCCTGTGACCTTTCCGGAGTGAAGAGGCAGCATGTGCCACAGACAAGGTTTTAACGGTTTGTAGTTGGAATGGGCCAACTCAAAATGTCTCCCCCCACCTACAGCACAAACATTATAATGTAGACTATTCCTGTTTGCTGTCTACTGATACTATTGTTCTGTTGTGATCAATCAGTAAACTAAGTAAGCATTTCATTGTACTGCGGACATAGTAGTGAATAAAGAAACTAAACATGCTTAATTTATTGAAAAATAAAACATAAATGTTAGGGGTAGTAACATTTTTTTCAAATCACTGGAATGTTTAGGTCAGAACTTGTCTGTGTTTCATCTAATATTTTACTAGCTTGATCTATTGCAGAACTCTCTGATCCTGGATAGCATTTTATTTATCTTATCATTGTGTGCTAGATAAGGGTTGGAGTGAATACCTGCTGCACTAGAGTTCTCCATCATCAGTGCTGGAAAGTCCTCATTGTACACACTTGCATTGACTATAGATAGTGTATTTTGTTAGTGTAACGATGTGGTTATACAAAATTTTGTTTAAAAAAAATAATCTTTCATCATTGCATACATTCCGTCAGACAAGGGGGGCCATTAATGGACGGAGTTCTATGGTAAAGCTGTGTCAACACAAACAGCGTAGTCAGGTCAAAGTTCTCTTTATAATTCTGTAGTTTCTCAGTTTCTTTTTTCGCTGCTCACATGCTAGGGAAAGGTAAGAATTAGCAGTTTATTTCAAGGTTTATTTCATAAAAAAGCAGATATACATTGTGGGAAAGTTATACTTTTTACCATTTGACAGTGAAATTAAGGAACCAATGACTAAATATACTTTATTTGACATTAAGTATTCTTAATAATTTCTGGGGCCGTTATTGCCACAGCTCCTGAAATGCATATTGTATCTTAGCTTTTCTGAAAACAGGATGTTTTGAATTTTAAAGGACTGTATTACAGTGTGATAAACTTGTTTTTATTTAGGGGTATTTGATAAATGTTACAGACCGGTGGTTTTTCATCATTCCGTATGGGATTACTCTGTCAGGTAGTTGGCTCACATCTGCACAGAGTCGCAAATCACAATGGTGTTTGTGTGAGGGGGGTCGCTGAGCATGTTAAATCTCCTTAATAGCTCGATTGGATGTGTTCCTTGCAGTGAAGCTATAATCTACTTGCCGCTTTTTTGTGCTGAGGATCCAAAGTTTACCAATCAGTTTTTTCCATAATGAAGATAAGGTAACTTTTGATCAGGATATTATATGACCTATCCATGCACAATTACATATTTAGTTGGGGTTGGGTTGCACTGCAATGTGATTCTTGTGCTCTTAGTGTTTGGCTTCGAGATTCTGACCTGAGATTGCTGAGGGTTTCTGCTCAACTCCTAGAACGAGGCATCTCAACATTATGCCAAAATGGTAGTCTTCCACCTTATTCATATCATATCTCTTGTCATGCATTTCATATCATATCTCTTGTCATCCATTTCATATCATATCTCTTGTCATGCATTTCATATCATATCTCTTGTCATCCATTTCATATCATATCTCTTGTCATGCATTTCATATCATATCTCTTGTCATCCATTTCATATCATATCTCTTGTCATGCATTTCATATAATATCTCTTGTCATGCATTTCATATCATATCTCTTGTCATCCATTTCATATCATATCTCTTGTCATCCATTTCATATCATATCTCTTGTCATCCATTTCATATTATATCTCTTGTCATCCATTTCATATCATATCTCTTGTCATGCATTTCATATCATATCTCTTGTCATGCACTGCCTCTCAACCTGGGCAATGAGTTATCAGTTATCTCTCCTCTGTGGCCAGGCTCCAAGCAACGGAGTACCTATGTTTATTACTGCCATATTGCAATGTTTACATATCGGATCTTACAATTGTTATTTTTATTAGACGGTCTCTTCAGAGTCCACCCATCCGTATCCCAGGCACTGGCAGAAAACAGGCCGGTGGTGGCGCTAGAGAGTAGCATCATCACCCATGGCATGCCCTACCCATACAACCTGAGGTACAGCGCAAGGAGACACACTAATCCACATGAGAAACATGATGTTTAACACCAACTACCATATCAAAATGGGAACAATGTTGTTCTAACTAACAAATTTGCACGTAAATAATCCTAAACACAAAGTTCTCGTTATAAAAGGTGCTGTTCACCGGGTGAACAGTGTGGTTTCAGTGTGCCAGTATCATTGATGTAATGTCAACATGCCCACTCAGTGCTGCATTAATAATTCCAGTGGCTAATGTTCATTCAGCACGGCCCGGGAGGTGGAGGCCATAGTCCGATCTGAGGGGGCCACCCCGGCCACTGTGGGGGTGCTCCGAGGGAGGGTCCATGTGGGGTTGTCCCCGGAGGAGCTGGAACACCTGGCCCGGAGCGAGACGTCGGTCAAAGTGTCCCGACGAGACCTGCCCTATGCCATCAGTAAGGTTAGAAACCCTTCAGCTCTTCAGGGTTTTCACAGACACCCAGAAGGCCGTGGATGTAGACTTGATGGCCGCATCCAGCTTACGGCATTGGTGTGTGTGTGTGTGTGTTCTCCAGGGTCTCTGCGGAGGCACCACCGTCTCAGCCACCATGATAGCAGCCCACAGAGCCGGCATCCCCGTGTTCGTCACCGGGGGGGTGGGAGGCGTGCACAGGGAGGGACAGAACAGTAAGTTGCACGCGTCCTCTGTCACCTACGGGCTTCTCCTACCTACCTTTTTAACGAGTTGTGTGTGTGTGTGTGTGTGTGATCTCCTCAGGCCTGGATGTCAGCGCGGACCTCACAGAGCTGGGCAGGACTCCCATCGCCGTGGTCTCGGCCGGGGTCAAGTCCATCCTGGACGTCGGCCTGACCCTGGAGTACTTGGTCAGTTCAGTGGGATCACGGGTTGAGTTTGCGCAGCACTGGATTTCAACGACGTGGCTCACCGGACACGCGTGTTTTGCTTGTGCCCCCCGGATAGGAGACGCAGGGCGTATGTGTGGCCACATTTGGGAACTCCAGGAACTTCCCGGCTTTCTTCACTCCCCACAGCGGGTTCATGTCGCCGTACAGTGTCCGCAACGCAGAGGAGGCCGCTGACCTCATAGGTAAAACAGCGTATTGTGTCAAAAAATATTTAATTATAACTAGCCCTTTAAAACGCTAGGGTCTTGAATAAAATTAGTTGTGTTTCATCCACAGCGTGGGTTCCTTCAGGAGGGGAGAGCGTTGGGCGATGTTGTTAAGGAGGACTTGGTGAGGGGTGTAGGGAATGGTTGGAGGTCTACACAGACTGGAGGGTTAGGGGGAGGTGTGGACCAGGCAGTGTGGGTGTATGAGGTATGGGCGTCATCAACCAGGTGATACGTGGAGTGGAGAAACGGGGGAAATACTTACTTGGGGTTAACTGAACAAATGAAATGAGTGATATCAAGTGGCTACAGAAGCAGACAGGGGGGGAAGCAGTGATCAGATACCTGGTGAAGGTTTGCAAGTGAGACAAACAGCACCTAGGGAACATGATATCAAGGGAAATGTCTGCCTTTTGTCTGGGCGAGGACTGGGAAGATCTGACTGAACAGGGCACATGATTGAAAGATTGCCGTCATTTAAACAGGGTGGTTGCACTCTAACGAGAGGGCTGCGATAAACCTTAACTTTCATGAAGACTACATGTCAAAATACAGGGTGTTCTAACAGTAACACGAGTCTCTTTATCTTGGCCCACAGCGGGTACTCTGTCTCTGGGTCTACAGAGTGGCCTGCTGTTGGCAGTGCCCATCCCAGAGGAGCACGCAGCAGCTGGACAACAGATTGAGGAGGCTATACAGGCTGCGCTAGCAGAGGCCAGGTGAGGCAGGTGACCTAGCGGTGGCTATACAGGCTGCGCTAGCAGAGGCCAGGTGAGGAAGGTGGCCTAGCGGTGGCTATACAGGCTGCCCTAGCAGAGGCCATGTGAGGAAGGTGGCCTAGCGGTGGCTATACAGGCTGCGCTAGCAGAGGCCAGGTGAGGAAGGTGGCCTAGCGGTGGCTATACAGGCTGCGCTAGCAGAGGCCAGGTGAGGAAGGTGGCCTAGCGGTTGCTATACAGGCTGCGCTAGCAGAGGCCAGGTGAGGCAGGTGACCTGGCGATTAGACTGTGAGGCCAGTAAACCAAGGGTCACTGGGTTTAATTCCTGAGCCGACGACGTGAGCAGGGCACTTAATCCAGACTGCGCCTGTACGTATACATGAAGGAGAAGGTTAAATAACTGAGATGCTGATGTAAAATGTGGGGAAGCAAAGGGTTAGATCCTGAGATGTTTTGCTCTAAATATAATCCGATCCTTGCATGATTTTGGGCCAGAGCTGAATCATCAATATGTTTTTTGGAAAGGATATTTTGCTTAATTAGTTTTGTACTTTCTATGTGCTGGGTATTTCCTGATCTCTGTTGATAGCCATCTGCATGACTGACAACAGGATGTGTAGTGAGTCTTCGCGGTTTGCCTGAGACGAGAGGACAGTTTCAATATTTTGGTTACAAGTCTCTTTTTCCTGCCTCTTGATATCCCACACAGTGCTAAATGTATCAGAGGAAGAGACGTGACACCCTTCGTCCTTCAGAAGGTCAACACACTCACCAGAGGAAAGTCCCTCCAGGCCAGTATCCTTGTTAGATCTATACTTCAGAGTCAGAAACGACACCGGAGAGAGATAATATCAATGTTATTCTCAGAAACAAATACCTATTAATGAACTTACTCACTGTTGTTTTTTTTTACTTATTTTTGATATCTTGTGAAAAAAGAAATCCATATTGTATGATCCCTAACCAGATATACCCGCAGATATTGATCTCATCCATAACAATGCCAGGGTGGGTAGTCGTATAGCCCGTGCCCTGTCTGAACGAACTCTGAAGAAGACTCTTTCGGAACATCAAGCAAAAGAGGGAGAAAAGGATGTAGACTCACAATCAAAAATTGTATGTATAAGTCATCAAAACCAAGAGAAAGACTCAAACGTCTTGGACCGAACATACATTCTTTAAGTCTAGGTGATAGCTTGATGATAGTTTGCGACTGGCTTTTTTTTCACAGGTTGTCGTAGGCGGTGTGAACGTGGATTTTATGGCCAAGGGGAAAAGAAAAAAGCTGGTGGTATGGTCCCACGAGATCTGATCATATCAACCATCAACGATGTTCGAGAATATTTTAATGAAATCTTAAACCATTATCCCTTGAAAGGTTTAACTTGCTTCTTTTACATTTCACAGCTTGGACAGACAAATCCGGGAAGTGTTTGCCAATCATTTGGTGGCGTTGGAAGGAACCTTGCTGGTTAGTTATTAAGTAGATGTATATGCATAGCTTCTATATTTGGAAACCGTAACCAAACTTGGTTTGAGTAAAGCATTTAGTGTTGCGTTCTTCTGTAACATTTCCCTCACTAGACTCTCTAAGCAGAATGGGCCAAAGACCACTCTTCATCTCAGCCATTGGAAATGACTCTCATGGTGATGCTGTGTTGAACTATTGTCAGCACATGGTATGTATTCGTCATTTAACAGGCCCTCTTAACCGGAGCCATTTAAAGCAGTGAGTGCATCAACTCTTCATCTTGGCCCACCGTGGGACCAGAACTCCCATCCCTGCCGATACAAGAACCCACAATCTCTAAGCTGACGGGACCCGGTTCTGTCATGACGTTGAGTGGCTGCTTCTTGTTGTTTTATTTAAGAACACCAGGGGCATCACACGGCTTCCGGAGCAGAGAACTGCTACCTACTGCGCTGTGATCACCGAGAGTGGGGACATGAGTCTCGGATTGGGCGACATGGACATCCATGAGCGAATCAACCAGCAATATGTAAGTGTTTCAAAAGTGGGTTTAAAAAGCAGGTTTGCCGAGTTTACATTGTGAGTGCAGTCTGATTTAGTACTGGATACACAAAATAGTATCAAATTGTTGTTGCACTTAAATAATAAGAAGGACTATATTAGATAAACATTAAATTCTTAAGAGATTCTTATGAGCTATACGTAAGTCTGCGTACCATGTTGCATTATAGAAAACATTGAAATAATACCAGCATTGTCTAGGATGCCATCAGGGGGAAGTTGTTAACATGGTACCTCTACATTCAGGTATCCCAGTTTGAGGAGAAGCTCTCATTGGCCTCTCTCTTGTGTCTGGACGGAAACATCCCCACTTCCACCATTGACTATGTTTGCTCCGTCGCCAGGAGGCACGCAGTGCCAGGTAACCGTGGACGCGTGTCATTTCCACCGTCACCGGGGGCGACCGGCCGCCCGTTGTTTTTCTCACTGTTACGGAACGCAGATCCCAGGTCAGCCCCGCCACTCTGACTCTGTGTAGGGACGGACCTTGATATGGTGACATTGTGTTTCAGTGTGGTATGAGCCAACGGATTCGGACAAAGCGTGTAAGCCTTTCCTGTCAGAGAGCTGGACGGCGCTGGCATACACCTCTCCCAACCTGGCCGAGTTGTGTGCGATGAACCAGACACTGGGCATCCCAACACCGACAGGTATGCTAGTCAACAATTGCTTCAAGTGGTTAAATTCTGAGGGGGCATGTTTAACACATAATTAACCCGGCTCCAGTTGTTGTTTGTGCCGTAGAGACAATAGCTATGTCTAAACTAATGATAAGCACATCAGCTGGCCCTTCATACGGACTGTTCCGAAAACCAGGCTGAACATGCTAATTTGTGTGACTTCGTGCACAAGTCATGAGCACACCACAAACTGTTTTGTTGGCCTCTGACAACAAGCTGCAGGAGTGCTCAGGATGTGGTACAATCTTTTGGTCTCAGACATGCCCAGCTCTCTGGAGGAGGTGTTGAGCTGTGCAGCGGCTCTCACACGCCCCCTGCTGGACCATCTGCACTGTGTGGTGGTGACCCTGGGCCCCCTGGGAGTGCTACTGTGTGGGGAGCACAGCTCCGGGACCGTGGACCTCCAGCCCAGTAGAGGAGCAAAGGTAAAGGAGCATGGGAATATGGCACACCATGGTGGCAATGGACGATGGTTATAATGTTATCCCCCCCCCCCCCCCCAGAAGGGTCAGCTTTGTGCCGTTCACTACCCTGCTCTGGTTCAGCCGGCGGAGCGAACCGTGAACGTCATAGGCGCAGGAGATAGGTTGGTTAGCAGCTGTATTTGGAGTAAACCATGAAAAAAGGAATACGTGTAATTCATCATTGCAGTCTATAACAACCCCCCCCCACCCGCCCCAGTCTTGCAGGCGGTATGATAGCTGGGATGTTCCAAGGCAGAGACACTCACAGCTGTGTTAAAATGGGAATGCTGGCTGCACGTCTGTCACTGGCCTCCCCTCACCCCATCTGCCCCACTCTGACCAGCGACTCTGTGGACCCAGACAAAGTCCAACCACCCCGGCCATGGCCTCGGCCTACCCTTCTGTGGATGGAGGGATGAAGAATACTGTACACAACTTATGTTGGAAATTCAAAATAACTTTTGTCTAGCTCAACATTTGTGATGATAGGCTGCTGATAATTGGCATACATTTTGTGATGTTTATTAAAATGCAACTTTTAAAAAGCGTGGTCTAATATCGTACAGTGTGTAAAATGGCTTACCTAACCAGCTGACGTATGCGTGATAATATGTAGAGTAAGCAAATGCGCGCATAAGCAAACGTTCTTAACGTCGACTTGCATCCAGACTAGCTAAGTCAGAGTACAGTGTGTAAAACGGCTTACCTTGGCCTAGGCCTGTCCCAATATCCAGATTGAATCGTCAATAAACTGCATTTACCAGAATGCATTGCTAATTGCATTCTGCGCAGCCTCAGTACGCGCTGAACGCTGGCCCATTCCCCCTCCCTGTTCTAATGCTAGCTAAGATGGTGGTTAGAGCGTAAACTGTCTTTACAGATAGTTAAACAAGAAAAGGGCAAAACATCTATCAAGCCTTTTGAATTGTAACGGAATAATAAACCTAGCATAATCTAAATTGTATATCTATACAAACCTGGACAGTTCAGAGATATTACACAATCCCCGCCCAATTTCGTGTGACTGGAATCCCTGTAATACGGACAGGGTAAGTACTAGCTAGCTAAAACTATTATTGTAACTGTCGGCTATTGCTTTTGTGGGAAACTAACAGGAGCTTCGTAGTTCCATGTACGAATTGATACAGTGTCTGCCTTAACTCCCCCTTTCGTAGCTTTGTTCAGTAGTAGATTTAGGGACATGTCAGTGCTTTACTGTATTGCCGACTTGTAACTTGCAAGTAGCATTAGTAGGCCGCAGACGATAGTTTGCTAACTGCGAATGCAAGCCTAGATTCTGAAGTTAGCGTGAAGGCTAATGTTAGCCTTTTTTTTAGCACTTTCGTTAGTTAGCAAGCTGTCACTTTGTATTCACACGCCAGTGCCTGTCATGTGAATCTTGTATATTTGTCTGACACAAACAATCAAGTGTCTTTTTTCACTCGTGTTGTCTTAGTTAAACATATGCACATGTTGTTTTGCCACCTGACCGGCTTTTGTGAGCTAACAGGTTAACATGTCAATACCGCGAGCTAACAGAATAATTTCGAACCGTTAGCACCATGCTAACATTAGTGTCCTAACTGGTAAGCTAACTGGCATATCAGTCAGCTGACGTTTGCTGGTTGCGCTTACCGCTGTATGCGTGATAATATGTAGAGTAAGCAAATGCGCGTATAAGCAAAAGTTCTTAACGTCGACTTGCAGCCAGACTAGCTAAATCAGAGATCGTCCCACTCATTGCCACTCCTTGTCATGCTAAACAATTGGACTGATTATGTTAGCTAAACGGTAACGCTACCTCTCCGAAAGAACAGTAGAGAGCGAAGCCCTTGCTATGTTGCTAGCTTAGAAATATCAATATTAACCAACGTTATCACAGTAGAGAGTTGCAGAACATAAATGGTTCAGTGACATCCGTTTCGAGCTGCTCACTAATCCTAGAGACTCGATAGGCCAATTCGTTTGATCAACAGTTACAAGATTAAACAAATATTATTCGTTTTTGGAGGTTATGGCGACTCCAAAATGTTGGTAGTAGAACCAAGCTACGGTCGACTTAATCGACTACGAACACTGGAGTAGAAGTCGGCTCTTGCGCTAATTTTGCAATGGATGTGCACCTACTATGACGATTACATTTGCCCTCTAAGAACTTGAGGACTGCGTGAGAATTTATTAATTAATATTCTGTTTGAATACAGGTGAAGTGTGGGAGATAACATTTTGATGTACCGATAAGAGCTAGGCTTAGAAGGTTTGTGGGTGTTACAATAAAAACGAAGGAAGAAGCTACCTTAGTTAATTTGCTACACACCTGGTATTACAAGATACAGACCCCGAAGCCTACTATGTAGGCCAACACGGATCCCTCTTGGTGTTTAAAAGAATTAATCCAGAAATAAAGCATTCTGTTCTAGAAATACTTTGTGTAATTCAATGACAACAAAATGACGTAACAACGATCAATGTAAACCAAAATTGGATTGAGAGCTGGATTCAAACTCACACCAACAGTCAAAGTAAGCACTGGAAATCACAGGCTGTTAAATCTTGCTTGAATTTAACCACTGTAACTCATAGGGTTGATGGTCCCCACGTGTCAGTGTACACTGCCGGCAACTTCTGGGCTTACTCCCGATGAGACGGCAGATCCTCCCAGACCTGTATCAGGGAATCAGTGAGGTCATGGACAGTATTTGGCACTATTTAGCTGCGTCAGAATAACCAATACTCAAAGTCTCAATTATATTCAGGTCTGGGGAACATGAGGGCCAGTCAATGGCATCAATACCTTTGGCACACACTCTGGCCACTTGAGGCCGGGCTATGTCCTGCACCAGGAGGAACCCAGGGCCCACTGCACCAGCGTAAGGTCTGACAATGGGTCTGAGGATTTCATCCCTGTACCTAACAAATGTCAGGGTATCACCTGAAAAACCATTCCTTTTTGGGGGTTGTCTTGCTGTTACCTCTCCAGTGCACTTTCATTTGCACCAGGTGAAATTGATTCTCAAATTGCTTATGCTTCCTAACTGGACAGATTGATGTCCCTGAAGTGTAATTGAATTGGTGTGTTACTGTGATGATTGCATGTTCCCTTAATTTTTTGGGTGCCTTCATCCCCATGGTTCTACGGATAAATAGCGTTTTTTCGTAAAACATTTCCTGTTTTGAATTGAGAAATCGCTTTCATTCTGTCTCTAGCCAGAGCCCGTCGCTCCAGACACTTTCTTAGAAGCCGAAATGCGTTTGTCTCCACGTTCAATGCCCTCTGGTCCCTGTAACGTGGCCCTCTTCCCCCCCAGCCGCGACCCCTGCCTCCCCTGGCCGTTCCATAGAATGTCCCACAGCCCTGAGATGAAGGACGACCCCATGGAGTGCCCTCTGTGCCTGGAGCCGCTGGAGATTGACGACGTGAACTTCTTCCCCTGCACCTGCGGCTACCAGATCTGCCGCTTCTGCTGGCACCGCATCCGCACGGACGAGAACGGCCTCTGCCCCGCTTGCAGAAAAGTATGTGACCTGTCCCGACACGACCCCCCGACGGTGGAGCGGACGGGGAAATCGATTTAGAACGGCTTCTGTGGTGTGGTTGCTAATAGGAATGTATGGTGGAGACATGATGGTACCACAAGGCCAGACGCGGAGACGTTGTTTAGACTCTGACTGCCGCTCTCAGGCGTGTCCGGATATGTTCACGTCCCATTCTAATAGAACGTGCCACCTTATGCCGTCGTGTACCTGAGGTGATGGACCTGCGTTCAGGTGTGCTTACCCGTGTGTCCTCACGTCTACCCCCCCCCCCCAACGCAGCCGTACCCAGAAGACCCTGCGGTGTACAAGCCTCTGTCACAGGAGGAGATCCAGAGGATAAAGAACGAGAAGAAGCAGAAGCAGAACGAGAAGAAACAGAAGGTGACGGAGAACCGGAAACATCTGGCCAGCGTCCGGGTGGTGCAGAGGAACCTGGTGTTTGTAGTGGGGCTCTCCCAACGGCTGGCTGACCCAGAGGTGAGAAACGGTGGATGGGGAGATGTGGTGAATGTGCGGGGTCCTGTAAGATCTGGCCGTGTGGGCCAAAGCCAAATTCTGACATTAAGGCGGGTGTTCAGCGTTATACAAAAGAAAGCCCTTTCGAGTTTATCCTAAGCTATGACGTGTAAGGGACGGGTGTTTCCTGGAACTGTGTGAGAAGGCCCCCATTTCTTCAGTGGGCTTGTCCAACACTTTGTTTTAGCCTGTTAACAGTTTAAAACAGCCTTCTGGTAGATAAAGGCTCTTCAACAAACTTTGATTAAATCTTAATTCTGAAGTAGTTCTACTCACCTAACAGAATGATAGCCTGGTGGGTTTCTGATTTGCCAACACTAACCCCTGTGCTACCAGAACACTGCCACACGCCCTTATGGTACATCTGCTCAGACATTAATAGATAACGTTTTGAAATTATTAGAAAACATTGGAACTACATTCTATGGATCTTAAGTTAAATTAGAAACATAAAAGAGAGCAAATCTATGTTTAAATTAGTCTGTTGTCACATGGCCCTATATGTGGTTGTATTTACATCAGTTTTGCTATTCTCCCAGAGTTTAAAAGTGGAGATATTGATGGCTTATAATTTTGACAGATGCCACATATCCGTTTGTTCTCATCCGTCCTCCTTTTTGACTCCTAAACCAGGTCGAGGTAGATCGTCAGAATGTTTCAACGTTTTCCTCATATTGTTTGTTTACTATTCTGCCTGTATTTATATGTTCTCAAGTTCTGCTTGAGAACCCGTCCCATAATGCTGTTGTGTTGCACAACCATAATCCCCCTTGTCTTAATGTTCCTCCATAGGTTCTAAAGAGGCTGGAGTATTTTGGGAAGTTTGGGAAAATACACAAGGTGGTAATAAACAACAGCACGTCATATGCAGGTTCCCAGGTAAGAAGACAACACCCAGGGGTTTTATCTCCTGAACGCTCGGGTGTCCCCCTGAACGCTCGGGTGTCCCCCTGAACGCTCGGATGTCCCCCCTGAACGCTCGGGTGTCCCCCTGAACGCTCGGGTGTCCCCCTGAACGCTCGGGTGTCCCCCTGAACGCTCGGGTGTCCCCCTGAACTTGTAATTTCGGGGACACAATCTGCCGTGTGCATCTCTGATTGGTGTTCTCGCCACGCGTTTCTCCACTCCTGGACCAACACACGTTTGTACAATGGGGAGCTTTCCCCCACGTGTGTCGGGGGCTGTTTCATATTGAACAGGTCGTTCTCTCCTCCCCAGGGGCCCAGTGCCAGTGCCTACGTCACCTACATACGTCCAGAAGACGCCCTCCGAGCGATACAGTGTGTGAACAATGTGGTGGTGGACGGCAGGACGCTCAAGGTAAATCGGGCTTGTTAATGTAGAGATTTTTTTATTCTGCCGCCTGGAAAAAAACGTTGGTTTTCATGACTTTGCAGTTGTCTTCGGTGTCCTTAGATAACCACGCAGCAAGTTCTGAGGGCCCTGGGGGGATGTTTAAATAGATGTGTGTTTTGGTGTTGTTTTAGGATGGACTAAATGTGTGTGGGTTCTGTCCTGGTTTTGTCCCTTTCAGTTGGTTCCCTACGCGGGCTTGTGTGTGGGTTCAATCGTTGGTAGGTTAGGAGGGGAATTTTCGAACAATTTTATCCTCTGTTAGCTCTGTGAAGTTGTGAGACATTGCAAGCCTATGAATTATAAAATGCAGAATTCCAGTACACGGGATATAAGCTTTTATTTAGTCTGTTTAGTTCCTTGTATTGGATGATGCTGACTCCATCTGACTGGTTTCTTATAGTGGATGATGTTGGCTCTGTTTGACTAGCCTCTTATAGTAGATGATACTGCCTCCAGCTAAATTGTCTTCTTTAGTGGATGATGTTGACTCACTCATTCTGACTGTTTTTAGATGATGTTGTCTGACTGGTCTTCTATAGTGGATGATGTTGACTCAGTCCGACTGTTTTCTTATAGTGGATGATGCTGACTCAGTCCGACTGTTCTCTTATAGTGGATGATGCTGACTCAGTCTGACGTTTTTTTATAGTGGATGATGCTGACTCATTACGACTGTCCTCTTATAGTGGATGATGCTGACTCATTACGACTGTTCTCTTATAGTGGATGATGCTGACTTAGTCCGACTGTTCTCTTATAGTGGATGATGCTGACTCAGTCTGACTGTTCTCTTATAGTGGATGATGCTGACTCATTGCGACTGTTCTCTTATTGTGGATGATGCTGACTCAGTCTGACTGTTCTCTTATAGTGGATGATGCTGACTCATTACGACTGTTGTCTTATAGTGGATGATGGTTTGCAGTCAGAGGCAATAGCGTTTGTTATACTGCCCTATAATTTCAAAGATACTTTGTTGGGGCAATTAAAATAAGTGGGACCTTCATTTACAATTTTTTGAATGAAATTACTTTTAGGGGAGCACTTTGATTTAATAGTGATTAAATGTTTCCATCTGTCCTAAAGTGTGTTCCTCTGTACAGGCTTCTTTAGGCACCACGAAATACTGCAGTTACTTCCTGAAGAGCATGCAGTGTCCCAAGGCAGACTGCATGTATCTGCATGAGCTGGGGGACGAGGCGGCCAGCTTCACTAAAGATGAGATGCAGGTAATTGGTTGTGTTGTCTCCTCCCCACGGGGTCTCCGGTGGCTAGGCACAGATGCCGGTGGAGGTCAGGTTCTGTAGTCACCTTGCGTTGTAGTTTATTTCGGTCACCTGAGATGGCAAACCCAATTTCTTCTCTTGGCATGATTAAATATGGATTTATTTGTTGTGATGTCATGGGTAGGTCTTGCTGATTGGTGTGATGGGATTCCTGTTGCCGTGTTGCTCAGTTTCTTGTTTGTATCCGACTAGATCCTTCGGATGGTTTTGTTTTAGTCTCGGGTGTGTTTTGTAACCTGGTGGCAGTGTGTTTTCTGTGGTGGGGTGCACTTTGGTAGCACCGTGCTCTTCACCGCTGTTGTGATGTTGCGTGTGTTGCCAGGCCGGAAAACACCAAGAGTATGAGCAGAAACTACTCCAAGACCTCTACAAAATGAACCCCAGCTTTCTACAGACGCCAACGTGTGCAGGCGACAAGTCAAAAAGCAAATCTTCAAACTCCACACAAAGGTATGTTTTAGACCCGCAGTGACCCCACTGATCACATTTACCTCCTTCCCCCTGATCACATTTACCTCCTTCCCCCGGATCACATTTACCTCCTTCCCCCTGGTCACATTTACCTCCTTCCCCCTGATCACATTTACCTCCTTCCCCCTGATCACATTTACCTCCTTCCCCCTGATCACATTTACCTCCTTTCCCCTGATCACATTTACCTCCTTCCCCCTGATCACATTTACCTCCTTCCCCCTGACCACATTTATCTCCTTACCCCTGACCACATTTACCTCCTGCACTTGCCTCCTCCTCTGTTGCGTGACCCCGGTGTTTGTGTCTCTCCTCAGACCCAACAACGGGGGCACTAAGGACGGGTGGCCCATGCTATCGGGGTACGGTGGCAAGCTGGCCAACGGGCTGTCAGAGGACAGGAAATCCCCTCCGCTGCTCGACTGCTGTCTCGACCCAGAGGTCATGACCCCGGATGGGTTAGGACTTGGCCTGGGGCTGGACACGGACCTGGGG
>JACXGK010002769.1:0-16837 GCA_016801125.1 Novumbra hubbsi
AACGCACAAAGAGACGAGACACACAGGGGTTTAAGTACCCAGCTGATTGGGGACAGCTGTGGGGAATCAGGGAAGGGTGCCTTCACAGGACATGGGAAACAGGACAAACATACACGACGGCGCTAGAAGGCCGGCGACGTCGAACGCCGAGGAGGCACGCGCCCGGAGGACGAACCGCCACCAGGAGGCGACGTGACACGTTGGGAGAGGGTGGGAAATGGGTGTCACAGGCAGATGCAACCCCGATTGGTGCCGGGTGTAGCTGCTGTGAAGTTGTTTCTCACTTAATTTTTCCTTTCCTTCAACGTTGCTTGTTGGATGAGGAGTTGAGCAGGAAGAATGCAACAGGCCAAATTGATTCGTTTGTTTAGCTTAGGAAATGCCTTAGCTGTTACCATAACTCAAACACTTTCTGTAAATGGATGGTATCCTTCAACAGGGGCTTCCTGGAGATTCTTATTCACTGGAGGTTTTGGTGTTAGCTTTGCAGCTTATGTTAGCTGGTTACCCTAAATGACTTATGTACACTGCAATTTACATCAATCGACCACTTTTAAAAAGCAAAACGCATATTTGAGAAGGTTCCATCTTGAATATCATACAGAACAAAACAACAAGGAGCTACCTGATTTTGGGCAGAATATCTTAATAAAAATGTTAATCTCAACAAAAATCTTAGTTTTTTGTCTAGTGAATATACCGCAAACAATAAACAATGCCTCAAATAGGAAAGAAACAGATTGGTTGTCAAATGTAGCCCTTTGAAATCTGTCAATACAAGCTCAATAACTCATAGACACCGCATATTAAATGTGTGTTCACATGTATTGTGAAATCAGCCACTGGGACAAGACAACTAAATTTTAAGTTTTTGTAAAGCCCTTTTTGTACACAAAAAAATAGCAGTCACTGCCCCTAATCCTGAGTGAATCAAAAGTTAATCTGAAGGGTCTACACACAACCTGGAACTTAATCTAGCAGTTGACCAATTACGTGAGACTTTTAACTGGGGTTAGTGTGTGTACATGTGTATGAGTGTAAGCGTGTGTTTGTGTGTGTGGTATCTGCATGCATGAGTGTGAATGAGTGTGTGGTTGCCTTGTCAATGAGAATGGACAGGAGATGTTAGGCTGACAGTATTGACAGGGAAACCCTTGTGACTTCTGGAAGCTTAAAAACTCACACAAGGGACGAGAGCAGGACACACTCTCCTCCTAATCCAGCTTTTCTCCAATAACCATGAATTATTCACACAATGTTGATTGACACGCCGGAAATCCTAATGAGGAAATAGTTGCGAAAACCAATTATGCATGTGTAAGTGTATATCAGGTAATCATGTTTCCTCCTACAGACAGTAATTACAGACAAGCACCACTGGACAGCAGGAATCATTAAGACAGTGTAATTAATTAAGCCACGGAGACGTTCAAGACACACACATGCACTAGTAACAGAGCCCAAAATCACGTCGACGAACTAATCCCGGCGCCCCCACACGCATAAACCGTGCAATGAACATACACAGACATGCTAACTTGGTAGACGAATGGACTTATCTGGAAGGAGTGACACTGGGGACACATCCCCGATGCCCCCCTCTTTCTTTCCACCTCCTCGCAGCCCTCTTTCCTTCTCTTGGGTTACCTTGGAGTCTGGCCGTCACGCTCCTCTGGCTCCCGTCTAAAGGTTATGCTGTGTACCCGCCGTCACTGTCTGTGCCCCCTCCCCCGCCCACTCCTGGCCCCTGTCAGCCCCTCTCATACCCCTGGTCCTAGAATCAAATCACCGCCCTACAGTAACAGAGCCTCCCTGCCTCCTCATCCTCCTCTCTTTTTCAGTTCCTCCTCGTTCGCATTCCTCCACTGAGCTTTGAAGGTTAGAGGAGCAGGCTGAAAGGAGAGAAGGATTAAAAAGGACGGAAAATAGAGGAAGAGAATAAAGGAAAACAGTCCAACGTGTTCGAAATGAACTGGAATGGCGATTGAGGATTTTAGTTTTTTGGTGTGTGGGCATTTCTGTGTGGGGGATTGTGTTTCGCTTGATGAATGCGCCCAGAAATGGCCATGAACAGTGTTATGGAAATAAAACTTGTCCCCAGACTATAATGCACGGCCAATATGAGCCTGGAAGACCTTGCATTTAAAGTTGACAATTTGGGAGGGACTTCCCGGGTTACGTTTTGTCACCATTTTAGCCTCTTCACTATCGCTTGTAAATATGTAGACATCCTAATCGATGCATCATTACAATCACAGCACAGTGTCAGAATGATCTGAAAAGTGCTGCAAATGTTTGCAGTGTTTGCTAATATAATAAAAGCTAAACCATATTCTTATTAACAAGCCCGTGGCGTAACGAGCCTGGTAACGAGCCCTTGACGTAAGGAGCCCGCGGCGTAACGAGCGCGCGGCGTAACGAGCCCGCGGCGTAACAAAGGCCGATAACGAGTCTGCGACGTAAGGAGCCCGCGGCGTAACGAGCCCGCGGCGTAACGAGCCCGCGGCGTAACAAAGGCCGATAACAAGCCTGCGACGTAAGGAGCCCGCGGCGTAACGAGCCCGGGGCGTAACGAGCACTCGGCGTATCGAGCCCGCGGCGTAACAAGCCCGCGCCGTAACGCAGGGACATGTAGCTCACCAAATATAAATAGTTTTTTCAAGGGTGTCATTACGCAAACTTGTGTTGTCCCATAGCTACCACTGTTGTTCACTGCTTTGCGCATTTTCATGTATGTTTCATGATGTATTTTTTACTTAGCGGTTTGCCGAAATCCCCTCTCTGTTAGAAGGGTTCTGATAAAGGTTCAATGAAAGGTTTCTAATGCCACAAAAAGAATTGCACCAAACGAGAGCGAAATGAACAAAAACAAACAGAGATAAGAACTCTGACTAGATAACGCTGTCATGGAAAATGAGTCTGCGGTGTAAAGCAGGGACATGTAACGATAACCAACAAAGGACAATGGAAAACAGAGGACTTTATATGCTAGTGCTAGTTGGGGAAGTTGGATCCAGGTGTGGGGAAAACAAGACACATCCAGTGTGTTATGAATGGATGGTTAGGGTGCGTTGGGTTGGCAGAAACTAGTATGCCAGGGACACCGAACACTGCACCGGCAGGGGGGTGGAGCAGGAGGAGCAGGAGGAACAGGCGTCACACTCCCTCAAATAATTTTATGGATGTTCTCCAACATTTCAGCGATGTGCTTGCTCATTGTTGCTCCACATCTTTTCTCAGCCAGTCCTTATGCTAGCTAGCCGAGCTGACGCAAGGTCAACGATGGCCCTCCTCATCCCATCATGTGTTACATATTCAACCCAGAGTCACTTTATTTGGGTCATATTACATTCTTTCTTAAAACAAGCCATTCCAGGAAGCAGCCCAAGTCAGTAATGACTCCTTGTCTGTCTTTGAAATGTGTCAGCCAGATTACAAAGTACAAAACAAAGGCTCCCTAGAATGTTTCACTTCCGGCTGCTGATTTTCTCAGTCAGTTCTGATCCAGCTTTATCGATCATAGTACTCACTCCTCCATTTTCTCCATCATCTGATTTGGTTCTGCAAAGTAATACTGCAGGGATAAACTGGAACCCCTTTAACCGCTCTGAGGACGGGTCGTCAGCTGGTCCCTGCTTGTCCTAAGAGACGTTTGCAGGCAAACCAATCACAGATCTACTCCTGCCACAGTTTATTATACAATGCTATGCTTCTCAGAAACCAAATCTCACTGTTTGCAAATGTAAATATTTTCATCACCTGTAAATCCATGAATATTACATACCCACAGCTAATATTACATTATTTGCTCACCGCCCATTAATCCAAAACATTTCTGTCAAAATTTGCAAACGTTTGCTGAAAATAAGTGTCACAATTGTACAACATTAGTTCAAGTTCTGACGACTTTGTGAAATTATCCATGACTGATTAATTGGCTTAGTCTGCCAACCAATTGGCTCTCATAATATCTTTGCGAAGGTGTCTGTTGTACCCAAGCACCTGTTCCTACATGTAACATTATTGTGAGACAGCTGAGCCAGCTGAACATCTTAACATGGAAACTCAGTAATTGTAATAATTTTAAAAGAGTAGGTAGCTAGAACATAAATGCTTTAGATAGCTTGCCAAGGAGGAGCATTTAATTAAGTGTTGTGGTCTATAGACGGGATATGTTCTCTTTAAGTTCAGATGGACTGAATGTAATGGACAAGTGTTTGTTTCCAATATTAAACGTCAGAAACAGCACTTCATGTGCAGCCATGCCTCAAGGAATTTAAAATTCAACAAAGTCAACAGATGATGCATACTTTATTCAGGAGGTCACTCAAGGTTCCTCCCACTAAGGTCAACTTTAATTGTCTTAGGCATATATTCTTGGCACGATAGTAACTATCCATTGAAACATATTTTCAGTAGAAAAGAGATTGACAAGAGAAAGACAAATATACATTTACAGGGGATAGTTTCCACCACAGACCACCACCACAGACCACCACCATAGACCACCACCATAGACCACAACAATAGACCACAACCATAGACCACCACCATAGACCACAACAATAGACCACAACCATAGACCACCACCATAGACCACCACCATAGACCACCACCACAGATGACCTTTTGGAAAAAAAGGAGAGATGCACAGTACATTAGTTGATGAGAGGAGTATGAGAGGTTATAACCCCCCTGTAAACTCTACACAATGTGCAGTATGAGAGGTTATAATCCCCTGTAAACTCAACACAATGTGGAGTATGAGAGGTTATAATCCCCTGTAGACTCAACACAATGTGGAGTATGAGAGGTTATAATACCCTGTAGACTCTACACACTGGAGTATGAGAGGTTATAATCCCCCTCTAGACTCTACACACTGGAGTATGAGAGGTTATAATCCCCCTCTAGACTCTACACAATGTGGAGTACAAGAGGTTATAATCCCCCCATCTAGCAATTTGCCCACTGCCCCAGTTAACAGCACATGATGCACCAGGCTGAAGGCTGTGACATTGAGGCAGTAAACAGTGGTGATGCCCCGGTCGCAGCATCATATCTGCTCTTTGAACTGTGCCCAGGATGTCACCACACACATGGCCAAGAGACTGGGCGCCCTAATAGGCAGCCCCTGTTCCTAGCTGTTACATGCCAACTTTCTGCTAGCCAGCAAGATGCTGTTCAGACAGCGCTTTAGCCCACACTGGCACCGCAAAGGACACAGAGCCGGTTGCATAATCAGAACGTTTGGATCCCGTCCATGTACATGTGTAAATGCAGAACTGTGTGACCTCCGTTGGTCCTTGAATGCAAACTGGGGAGCCAAAAGGGATATAGCTCCAATGCTAGAGTCCAACTGGACATATGCATGGCTTTAGTTGTTAGGGCTATAATCAAGCACAGTCTCAATTTGAAATAAGAGACAGTGAAAACGGCACTGGATGGGTGTATAGACAATGCTTATAGAGCACCAGAGCGCAGACTCGCAAAAGGCTGTGCCATTCCATTTGTACATTTCCATTTGTACAACATATTCTTTAGATCGATAGATACGCTTGTGGGTATACTACAGAAACAAAACATTTAACAACTCTACTGAGTCTGAAGAGTTTATACCACCAAACAGCAACAAGGGCAAAAACGAAGAAAGCACTATACCACAAAATCTGCAAATATGGGAATGAATAATTTCGTAGGAGATAAAACTGGACTTTTACAATGGGGAAAGAGATTGTGTGTCCACCTGGAGATGCTCTGACGCATAAGCAAAAAAATAAGTATTAGTCCGGGATTCCCCAGCTCTCTAAGAATAATTAACTGGCTGCCCTGGAGATAACCCAACCAACAAGCTAAATTCAGTGGTTACTGGTTGCGTCAGCTCCTACGTATTTCATGCAACTCCTAAAGCTACACATTAAGAGAAAGCTGAGGTTTGGTAAAAGCAGAGACATTTTTGGTTGATTGTTACCATTGCAGGAACACAACTCATCTAATAAAAACTAACCCAGAGGGATACACTCAAAATGAACAGTTGTTTCATGTAATAATGTTTTTATTTTATTTATTTTTTTAGGAAAGCCACCATCCTTTCAAAGTGATGTAAGAGAAGGATTAATATGTTTCAAGCTGCGTTTTGTATCTGAAAGGTGTGAACGATTCAAGTCGTGCCATTGGTGGGAGCCACTACACACGTATGTCTCATACCAAAGTGACCAACTGAAAGGGAACCAATCACTTTGCTCAGAAGAAATCACAACCTCCAATAAAACCATGCCAACTGCAATCCACAAAAGAAAGTGATTGAATACATCAGTCAACCATTAGGCCAATAAGGGCCACAACATCCCATGTGGCTAAAGGGCAGGTAGAAGGACCGGTAACAGGTAGATGCAGAGTTTTAGATGGATCATTTCTGCAGCCTGGACACATTTGTCTGTCACTCAAACATTGTGCAACCAGGAACATCATCAAAACATGCCGTCTAAAATTCCAAATACAAAGTTATTCAGGGAATAAAACCAACCCAAACACACAGAAGGCAGCATTGCACAGGAGGTAGATGTCCATCTGCTTTGCACTGGCACAACATAGTTTTGTTCATTCGGCTGGTCGGAAAACCCAGGACTCCACCCCCTTTGGGAGGCCACTTGGAACAGAGAAAAATAAACACGGGGTTAAATAGACATGTGTGGACAAATAATCAATTACCCAATCAGATGTCATAATCAGAGAACTTGTCACAACTAAAGCTGTAACACAAGCTGCATTAAAAAATCTAATAGAAACAAATAGAAAGAAGAGAACTGGAAGCACAAACATTTGATCAGCTCCCCAAGTTCCTCACACAAACATAGTAATTTTTTTAATTCAGGCAAAAGGCTAATAGAGTGTCATTGTTGTAGACCTGCGTTACAGCAGATGGAGTGTCATGGTTATAGACCTGTGTTACAAAAGTGTCCGAAGAATCCCAGTCATGTCAGGGGCCTTGGTCTGTGGATCAGGATGGCATCCTTAAATATCGGTGTGTGTGCATATGGTGCATTGGGTGGGTGTGTGTCCATCACTGCAGAGGATTGGTTTCTGGCTTTTTCTTGCAGGGGCAGAAAGAATGAAAATCCCCTCACCTGACAAGACAGGGAAGTCCTTAGAGACTCCCTCCTCAATTTCTCTCTTCCCTTTCTTTTTGCATCAATAGTCACTCAAAACACGTTTCTTTCTTCATATCCATTTCTCGCAACTGTATCTTCAGCCAGACCCCCCATCTCTGTTGGTCTTAGTCTGTCCGTCCTACTGGGCCATATGAAGTGTGTGTACACTGAGAGGGGAAAGGGGGTAACCATCAATACGAGCACAGACTCACAGATACTATTAACTGCCTAATGAATGAGACAAACACTCTTGGCTCAGGACACTAAAACAAATGTACAAATGCCCACACACACACCACACACACACACACCAAACACACTGCCAGACCATTCCACCATGGGATCTCTGTACCAATCTGAGCCCCGGCTTTCTCACACCCAGACAGACAGACCTGATCAATAGCCGCATTGCACATCACTCCATGCACTTCTTCACTCCACAAATCTACCCCAATTATTTTACGTTTGTTTAAGCATATTCTCGTCTTCGTCCTTCTTTGTCTTCCTCTCATCTCCCCTCCCTCCTCCCGTCGGTCCATAGTTCTTCCTCTCTCTGTGCCGTCGGCGGAGCGTTCAAGCGCTGAGATGCCACGCGCCGGAGAGCTCAACATCTTGTCTCGTCACGGCAATTACACACACACACACACACACACACACACACACACGGTCACACAAACACACTTGCACATACTTGCACACACACACACACATACACACAGTAAAGTACATATTTGGCAAATAGACAACATATTTCTGGGGGGTCACATATGATAATTCTTGGAGAAGACTGGCAAAGTATTGTGAAGAAAACAACTGTTCTTAGATATAGCATTCAGACTCGGTTTGGTTCCCATAGATTAAAACGAGGTTGACTGAACATGCATGAATGTGTACCGTGTGTAATGTAAACACAATACACCTGTATCAACAAGGTATATCATGGACCTGTAAAAATATAACGACTAGGATGAGAGTGACAAGAGTGTGATGGGGTGTTGAAGGGGGCGAGGTTTTGTGGGTGAGGGTTAATTAACAGCAAACTTTAATCAGAGTCAATTAATGATTCATCCTCTGAGTGTAAAACCAGCCAGGTATTTAAAACAGCTTCAAATAGACAAGAATATGGACAGCTACACCAGACATGCATTATTAATTCTCTCTTATTACTCGGTCAGTGCCACCGGTAAAAACAGATTTCAATTCAGAATCACACATCTTCTCAGACTTGCACTTGTGTACATGATGCTGCTTGTAAAAGGAGAATCTGGAGAATAGATGACGGATATTATGTACAGAACATACAGAGTAAACATAAAACAGCAAGACGATGTGATTGAACACATACTGTATGTGGTCTGTGTGCATGTTTATGTACTCCTTTCCAAACCTTCAGGACCAAAATGTACCAAAATATCCTGACATTACATGAGAATATGAATCAATGTAAGTCATGAAAACATGATGCGCATTTCTGTGTTTTTGTGTACGACCGACAGGAGAGAGAGAATGAGACAAAGAGAGGTGTTTATGTCAAAACAGTTGATGACCAAAGAATACATTAACAGTGACACCGAACTCATGATTCTTCAAAACAAGTGTTCCACTAGCAGTCTAGGAGGAAGAGAGAAAAGATGTCAGCAGAAAGAAAGATGGAGAGACAGAAAGACGGAGGAGCAATGTGGGTCGTTTGTGATTTACTGTCATGTCGGTGAATGCAGGGAACGATAAGTCACCCCCTAAGCGCTTTCAATATATTCTTTAAATCCTGTGTCTCATGTCTTTCTATTCAAACCCTCCTTGGATACATTATGGTTCTACCCACAGAAGGAAATAGTGTCTTAGAAATCGTAAACATGGGCTTACAGAAACCAGGCTAAAGTAAACATGTTCATCTCTCAAATGATGCAGAGTTTCCCCTCGGGCCAATTGAGATATTGTGTGACTGAAGAATTTGAGTTGAGATTATTTCAGTCAAAATTGGGCCCGTGGTAGTGAGTTCCCTTGTGTGACGTACAGACGAGCTAACATACTAACGTACAGACGAGCTAGCATACTAGCGTACAGACGAGCTAGCATACTAGCGTACAGACGAGCTAGCATACTAACGTACAGACGAGCTAGCATACTAACGTATTTACCAACAGGCAGAAAGACCCTAGTCCCCCTCATAGGTTTGCAAAGAAAATCAAATGTAAAGGGAAATCGGAAATAGGGAGATAATTTTTTTTTTTTTAACACCACTTAAAATATGGGCTCCCATGTTGGATGTAACGGAGTGTTTACCCAGAAGTCATTTCCATCAGGACCGGCCGGCATTGTGTATCAATGGGGGGCCACGTGAATCTTTTAGATATCGTACAGTATGTTTCACAAACATGTGAACATGTTCTTTGAAAAATGTTGTCTCAAAAATATAATATAATAACAATCAAACACGGATCCCAAAAATTGGTTGAAAATATAGCAGTAGATACAGTATTTTACAGTTTGCAATTAACAAAGAGTAAAATTTACAATATGATGAATTACATTTTTAA
This sequence comes from Novumbra hubbsi, assembly GCA_016801125.1. Taxonomy (NCBI): domain Eukaryota; kingdom Metazoa; phylum Chordata; class Actinopteri; order Esociformes; family Umbridae; genus Novumbra; species Novumbra hubbsi. The sequence goes on from JACXGK010002769.1 coordinate 9,689, forward strand.
ACAGCCCAACTTACACACATTATTGATTGCGTACATTTAGCACTCATTTTATTTTGCTACAGAGTAACTATGTTAACATAATGGCCAGATTGGAAATGTAACTGGGGTTAACACACCTACTGATATGAAAAATATCCAATGTAGTTGGCTACTTAATCCCCTGTGTGTCGTGTGTCTGTGTCTGTTTCCTGTTGTGTGTATATGGTCGTAGTTGTTACACGACCGAACCTTACTATAGTGTCTGCATACGCTGCTCTAGCTGACATCAGCTAAATAAAGGGATTTGATCAGCTAATTCCTGCGCATTGGTCCACTTCATTACCATGCTCTTACACCAACCCTACTTAACGTTAGGGACAATCCAGCAGAGGGAAGTAGGGTTCTATGCAATGATGAAAGCAAAGTTGTTTCCTACTAAATATTTGCCTAATTTTGCGATGTCATCATTATTTCCAAGTGACTATAATTGAAGTTGGGGAAAACAATCATTAGCCTTGTTGAAAGTCAGTTTTGGACATCAATATGACTGCGGTGTCTTCAGAATGGAATGGTTCTAAAATACAGTGCCAGAGATGCTGTCCCTGAATACTAAAAACTTGCAGGATGGATTTCTCTGTTGCCAACTCTTGGCAAAGATGTCTAGACTAGTGTAACTAATGTTACAGTAGAAAATCAGCACTATAAATTCCATGTGAATGCACAAATGCAAGCGTGCGAGGACACACACACACACAAACACGGATCGATAACAGATAGCCCTACATGTGTCAACCTTCAGTCAATGTCACTTACAAAATGGCACAGCAAATGTGATTTGTTTCTTTAAGTAATAATTGGAAATCATTAGCAGTTACAGACTTTAATACCTGGATTTGTTGTGCCTTGCTTACTGTTAAAACTTTGCATTTCTGCTTAAAGTGATCAACCCAGTTGATCAATAACTAATTATGTGAGCCGATATACAAAGGAGGCACGTTGGACTTACTCTAGACAATAAAAGAAGAAATAATGATATTCCTTCAGCTAAAGAGATGCACCTGAAAGTGAAGAGCAGTTAGTTACGGACAGGTATATTAAAACCTAGAACATACTGTACATTCTTCCAACAGAAGCTGAGACTGGGCTTGTTTCCCATAACCAGAATATGTAATATGTGGGTGAAAGTGTTAACTAGGCTAGGTTCCATAAAACAAGTGCTCTTGCTGTTTCATTTGAACTTAAATCCACATTGTAATTGTTCCTTGCATTGTTTTCTTTACGGCTACAGCATTCTCTTAGGCTTTACAATGTAAGGTGTTGTAATGATGCTATTTATTCTATTGACCCTGATCTTTCTGTGCTAATGTACAATTGGCACAGTCTCAGTGCAGAATACCACACACACACACACATGTCTGGGAATTGATAGGTCTACCAACCATTACTCCCCAGCAGAGGCTAAATGAGAGCTTGTTAGCTGCAAGATAAAAACAAACGAGGCCACCTCACTACTCGCTATGTGGGCACAGAAAGATAGAGTAAAAGAGACAAAACCAACAGAGAGAATAAGATAGTAAAAGAAAGTGAGAGAGGGAGGGAGGGAAGGAACGACTGAAACGAAGGAATGGAAGAGAAAGGAATGCGTGGGATTGTGTGGGAGAGGAATACTAATAGTCGGACAGGAAGATGTGTTACAGTAATTGTACTGAGCGCTTCTTGTTTACCACTGTCAGTGGTCAGGAACCACCAGACAGACGGAAAGACAGACGGAAAGACAGGCAGGCACAACTACAGACACACAGACAGACACACAGAAATGCACACAGACAGACAGACTGACAGACAGAAAGACAGACGGATAAACAGGCAGGCAGGCACAACTAGAGACACAGCGAGAGACCCACAGAAATGCACACAGACTGACAGACACACACACAGACAAGACACAGCAACAGACACACAGAAATGCACACAGACAGACTGAAACACACACACACAGACAGCCACATAGGCAGATGGAGAGACACACAGACCGACAGACAGATCAACAGTTACGGAGCCAGAATAGACAGATCATTGTGAGAGACAGATACTGAGATTGAGTGCTTGTCACAAAATGATATTGCACATTTAAGCCTAACAGAGGAAGATTGATGGCCAGTTAGCCTCTGTACATGGAGAAGATAATGTGGATGTTTGTCTAAAGTGTCCCGCGGAGTGTTTTGGGGAACTCTGTATATGTGTATTAGCCTGTGGGTGTGTGACTGTACATGTCTGTGTTTGTCAACAAGTCATAATGGGGCTTTCCAGAAGGCAATCGCAGGGTGAGGTAATCTCAGTGAGAGCACATCCATTGTATTAACGGGTAACTCTAATTTTAGCGAGAGTACATCCATTGTATTAACGGGTAACTCTAATCTCAGCGAGAGTACATCCATTGTATTAACAGGTAACTCTAATCTCTGCAAGAGTACATTCATTGTATTAATGGGTAACTCTAAACTTAGTGAGAGCACAGTTATTGTATTAATGGGTACATCTCATTTTAATGAGAGTACATCTACTATATTAACCGGTAAATCTAATCTTAGTGAGAGTACATCCACTATATTAACCGGTAAATCTAATCTTAGTGAGAGTACATCCACTATATTAACCGGTAAATCTAATCTTAGTGAGATCCATTATATTTCATTATATTATATTAACAGGTGACTTTATAATCTCATTGAGAGTACGTCCATTGCATTAACGGGTAACTCTAAACAAAAATTTTTACCCATTCCTTAATAAGACAACCATTTAGGAGAAAGGATGTTTGGTGGAATTCACACATGTTAATTTCTGAGGATGGATGCACCCTGTGATGGTGTGTAAAGAGTGGACCAAAATGCAGACAGGCAGTTTGCCGATGTGTTTTATTTAACCTATTGTTAAGAACGGTAAGCATTTAAATACGACTTCCGTTATCAAAGGACATAAGGCGATAGTGAAGCTCAGTCACTACTACATCACGTAAGTACTGACACGCAAAACTAGTGACAATAACGAACGCAGAGACAAGACACAAGGGATTAAGTACTCCGTTAATGGGTATCAACTTTAAGGAATCAGGGAGGGATGCGTTCACAGGACATGGGGAACAAGACAAACACGAACAGTGGTGCCTAGAAGGCCGAGGGGGCTACGCAAACAGGGGAGTGGCCGCCATTAGGCGCAGACGTGACACACCCCTGATAAACATAAACATGACTGTTTGAAGAGATTGCTTGCAGCTCACCACATGCATGAACTTCTACAATATTGACAGGTAAACAATTTTGTTTTGATTTTACTCAAAAGCTGTTTTTGTAGCACTTTGGAGACGTAAACGAGGATTGGTAAAAGTACAGGGTACAGGGTAGGATGTCCCAGTAAGTCTTGGTTCCCTTCTTTGTTGTTGTGTTGGGCCCCTGTTTCTGTGCAGCCACTCAGCTCTCTCTCTTGTGTGTTGGGCCCCTGTTACTGTGCAGCCACTCAGCTCTCTCTGCTGTTGTGTTTGGCCCCTGTTACTGTGCAGCCACTCAGCTCTATCTGCTGTTGTGTTTGGCCCCTGTTACTGTGCAGCCACTCAGCTCTCTCTGCTGTTATGTTGGGCCCCTGTTACACCCACTCAGCTCTCTCTGCTGTTATGTTGGGCCCCTGTTACACCCACTCAGCTCTCTCTGCTGTTATGTTGGGCCCCTGTTACACCCACTCAGCTCTCTCTGCTGTTATGTTGGGCCCCTGTTACACACACTCAGCTCTCTCTGCTGTTATGTTTGGCCCCTGTTACACCCACTCAGCTATCTCTGCTGCCACCGACACGGAGCAGAACATGCAGGGGGCTACTCATACAGTTTGAGACAGAGGGATGTGTCCTAACAACTGAAATTAACAGATTATTTTCCATAAATAAAATCTGCGTGGTTATTCCTACCTTTGTCACTACTCCCATCCTCATCAACACAAAAAAATTCCCAAAGCGCACAGACCTTGGGCACAATTGTAAAACAGAACACTTGCAAAAACTCATCAACAGCCTAAAAAGACCTTCAATATAACTATCTGGATTAGGTATCTTCCTTGGTACAACTCTCCAACTCCCACAGACTCCTATTTGCACCGGGTCACCTTCTTTTAAAGTCACCCTGAGGTTGTAGTACCTAGCGGTAAGAATCCATCAATTGATGGTAATAGAGAACCTATGAAAGAAGCTTCTATGTCACTAAATCACTTTCAATAGAGTAGAACCTTCAGTAGCTATAACAAATTATTTTTGTGGTTAATTGCACACAAAGTCTGTCCCAAATATTTTTAAGTCAATCCCTTTAAATTGGCGAGGTATGGAAGCTGCCGCATTACTCTTTGAAGATATTTCTAAAGGCAATATAATATATTATATTATGTTATTCAGATGGGACATATTACACAAGTATACAATATACAATAGTTATGTACTGTATACCACATCCTTTTTTGGAATGCACACAGTTCCAGAGAGGAAAAACAGCTGTGGATTAACTACATAGCATAGATTCTACTGTGGGTGTTTCATCAAACAAAATAATGTCTGTGATAACGAGGTGCGTTTGTTTTGTTACTTTGGACGAATCGTTATTTCACAAGCGTTAGAATCTTTAAGGTGTGAGAATTTTGGAAGTGACAGGGACATTTGGCCATTGTAGGGTAGCGGTCTTCCTATTCTAGTACGTTCTCAAAACACACATGAACGAAGGACCTAATGGAGTCTCTTACCACTCACACAAGTTTCCATGGGTACAACCGGGGATGATGACTATGTTTCTTATTCTATTAGAAGTATTGTAGTATTACACGTCTGTGGTGGCCACTAAGCATTTGAGCGAGCAGTTATTGCAAAATAGAAATAGCCAAATAATGTCCATGTCATAGTAACTGCTGCCTTAGTCAAACTTTGTTTATACAGTCCCAGATATGTGTGTCCGGGTGTGTGTGTGTGCCTGTGTGACTGTGTGCATACATATGTGTGTGGGTGAGTACTGTCCAGTATATAAGACAGGCTGTCATGTTCTTGTCGTCTGTAGTGGGATGGGAGGAGTTGTTGTCTGCCGGTGATGCGTTGGCCCAGACAGCATGCTTTTAGAGCCAAAGAAGAGGGTCATGGATATCTCGCTTCACTCTCATATCCTCCCTGTGTCTAATGCCCTTGTCATCCCTGGTGGATGATCCTTTTTTTACGCTGCCCTTGTCATCCCTGGTGGATGATCCCTCTCTCTAATACCCTTGTCATCCCTGCTGGATGTTCCCTCCCCCCCTCTCTCTCCTACTGTCTTTCTGTCCTTCGTCACAGGTTTGCTTCTGTTGTCTTCCTCACGATCTAGGCTTGTTATGAACCACTTAGGTATTTAAATGATGGCTACATTTGATGCCCATGCTTTCCTCTGCGACCACGACAACCTGTAGTGTATGTAGAGGAAGTTTATGTCGCCGAGTTTACAGGGAATTCTGTAGGAAACGTGCATGAAGAGGTGGCTGTTTGTCCGGCCTATTTTGTGATGGGGTGGCATTAGTTCCAGTGAAAAAGAAGTACTGGAAGACACTGGGAGTGGTCAGGAGAAACATCTCCTGTCATCTCCTGTCAAGGTCGTGACCTCTTAGCAGCGAGAGGATCGGAAGTATTCAATTATTCAGCACACACTTCTCCCTTTGGGCCAAACAACTGTGTGTGTGTGTGTGTGTGCCTCTGTCCCACTGCCTCCCTTGGAGAGTAGATCTCTTATTGCTCATGAATGACATTTGCAAATGAAAATCTTTTTTTTGTTTTGTTGTACCCCCTTCAACAATAGTGCCGTTTAACCCTTTCCTAGCGGCTTTAGATTGTGAGTGGGTGGGATGTTGGTAAAACAGCAAGCCTTTTTAAATGTATTTTGTAAACACTATCATTTGATGACGATCCAAAATATTCAAACCCTTGATAAATATTTGTATAATTTCCAACTCTAACCAAAATAAGTTGAAAGTGTAGAAAAAAACTTACACTTCCCTGAAGCTTTGTGTCGTGTCACAACTGCAACAGACCAAGAAAGAAGTCTCAAAACTGAAAAGAATCGCCCGGACAAAATGATTGGCTGGTGAATTCTGGAGAGTTTTAAACAATTAAGTTAGAGGCATTTGATCCACATTTACAGGTACCAAGATAGTTTAAAGTGTCGCTCAACAAGGTGTCGGAAAGTTTGCTCCCTGCACCATCATCAGCATGGGGAAGAACAGAGGACTGGTTCAGGATTGGGACAAAACATGATCCACAAACATAGATCCACAAACATAGATCCACAAACATTTCCCAGGACCCAGGAATTCCTGGTCGCACAATCTGCAGTATTATTGAGATTGCATTTTGATCAGCTGCCCAGGGCCTGGATGGAAGAAGACCCTGAATCTAAGATGTTGTCAAAAGTTGATTTGAAGGGTCAGAGTACTCAAATGTAATGAGACAAAAGGTTGTTGACATAAAACAATGTATCAAAGCTGTAAAAAAATATCATAAATGACAGCCCATCTGGAAAGTCATTGTCCTTACATGGCAATAATTAAATAGCATAAATCAGGGGTCTCCAAACCGTTCCACGGAGGGCCCAGTGTCTGCAGGTTTTCAATCTCACCTTGTACTTGATTGATTAATTATGTCACTGATTGGTTAGGTCTACCCTCATCTGGTTATTTAGGTCTGAACCTGGAACCAATTTACAGGAAAAAACTAAAACCTGCAGACACTCGGCCCTCCGTGGAACGGTTTGGAGACCCCTGGCATAAATCAACTGGAGCAGGGATGAACCTGAATAGAGGAAGACAAGTTTATTTTGCCCCAACGCTTTCACCCTCCTACACAAACACAGACAAATGTGACATCGCCTTTTGCAAGTTCTCAGGCATGTGTTGAAAGCTGCATCTTGCGGAACATCTTTTTAAAATAGATGAGCAATATCTGGAGCATACACGGCTTGTGCACTGATATAACTATTGTGGCTTATTCCAGAAAAGTACAAGCCTCCACCTGTCCACACACACCCACACTCTCTCTCTCTCTCTCTCATACACTCACCAAATTGGTATTAAATTGCTCTGGGGATGCACTATTGTTTACCCAGAGCTCTGCCTTTCCCCGGGCAC
>JACXGK010002769.1:16937-51230 GCA_016801125.1 Novumbra hubbsi
GAGCGATGCACCCAAAACCAGTCTTGCCATCAATATTTTCATTTTGCCGAACTACTACAAATGTCTGTGACAAAATATGTAATTAGAAAGTATCGATACAGACGTGAATAGGGCCAATAAATCACTGTTTTCCAGCGTGAAATGGTTTACCTAACCTTGAGAGTGTCGGCAGAATTAGAATCTGAGAATTCAGTGAGAGACCTTTCAGTATGCTTGGCCATATTCCCCAACTCAGGAGGAGCGAAGGGCAAGGGATGGGCAGAAAGAGGAGGCGAGAGAAAGGCATGAGATAGGAGAGAAACATTGAGGAAAGGAGTGGACGGATTGTAAGAAGATGAGGAGAAAGGCCGTGGACTAGAGTGGGATGAATAAACATGGAGTCCGCGGAGACTGAGGGGAGAGAATGAGACTGTATTTGGGTGTAGATGGGAGGAGGCAAGGTGTGGGCAGGATGTGGAGGGCAGGGGAGGGGGACAAGGAGGGAGGGAGGAGCGTGAGTCAGATGACAAATTGTGATTAATAGATGGGGTCCGGGGCAGCAGTGTGGAGCGCTGCTCATTAATAGAGAGAATTAGAGAGGCTGTGCAACTCAATCTGCACACTGTCACTCGCAATCACAGACAATAATCAGATATTCACATCGGTAGAGGTGCATGCGTACACACACACACACACACACAGGCCTGTTCGCGTGTGTGTGTGTTGAAATATATATTTTGATAGGCTGTAGTATCAGCTATTAAACCATCTAAACAACCTCATTTGTTTCATAGAACGCAGCTAAGTGAATTCGTGTCAACTGCATCACACACACCATAAAAGACATGTTAGGGTTGGAGTTAGGAGGCTGGGTTTTATTTGCAAACTTGAAGTGTTGGTCAGTGTGCTGAATTGAAGTTTGGTTGATCTACTGTAAAATGCCTTTTTCATCTTTTGTTAGATTTTTATTTGCGAGTTAAGCCAATTTCTTTTATCAATAGGCCCGTTAATCTGTGAAGTTGTGCTGAGTTGTTTTGTTTTTGGTTTGTGGTTTGGCCCTACCTTGGCTGATTTCGATTGGGGTGAGTATTTAGTCTTCTTCATTTCCTCAAGTGGTAGCAGGTCTAGTGGCAGTGGTGTTGCCTGCAACTTAGACTGTCACTGAAACAAAAGGCAGTTCCGCCGAGGTGTTTTGCAGGCTTAGGACTTTTGCTCAAACAAAGACAGTTCTGCCAAGTTGTTCGGCAAAGTTAAGACAAAACCGGACCGTTTTGTAGAGTTGTTCTGTAGAGTTGTTCTGCAGAGTTGTTCTATAGAGTTGTTCTGTGGAGTTGTTTTGTAGTGTTTTTCTGCAGAATTGTTCAGAAGAGTTAAGGCTGTCATCAAAACTAGACTTTTATGTAGAGTTGTTCTGAAAAGTTGTACTGCTGAGTTAGTCAAGGAAGGTTATAGAGGAAGATTAGCCGTGCACACCCAGCTGGTCCTGTGGGAATACATTGAAAATAACACAGACTGGTTGGGCAGGTATTCAAACCATTGTATCAACCTTAAACAAATCAAACCAAAGACACACATGACATAGTACCAAAGTGCCATATTTCACAACAACAAACTGTACTGTACATGGAAGGTAAACAGGCATATCAGTCAGTGTATCTGATTACCATGTCTGAAATCTGTTACGGATGTCTTTGTCATGAACATTTGAGCTTCAAAAGCACCTCAGCCACTACCACAAAATATATATAAAAATAACAGCAAACGAAACAAAATGTTGAATGATGAAAAACTAATAGCATTAGGTTTAAGATTGCTAAATGTCTGAAAAATCAATTCAGGTTGGTACTCATCATCACCTAGACCACACCCATAATTCATGAATTAAATTGGCTCCTCATAATTTACTTTTTGCCCGCTCTTACCATAATATTCAGCAGCGAGTGATGGCTGGCCACCCAACATCATGATTCTTGACCATTTCCCATCCTCCATTCTCCAGACAATCTCAAGAGACTTTCCCTTCCTTACATTCCTCATCAGCTCTTAGCTTAGCAGATGGCCAGAGTAACTGCTATCTTAAAGAAACCAAGACTTGACCCCTCTGATGTCAGAAACCACGGTATCCCTACTGTCTTTCCTTTCCAAGACACATGAGAATGCTATCTCTACCCAAATCTCTTCTTACCGCTATCAATACAATCTCCTCTACCCTAACCAGTCAGGATTCAGTCCAATGATTTGGCACTGTTAACCATACTAACCTAAATTCTACCATCTCTGATTTTAGTATATCAGGCTCTGCTCACTCTGTTGCTAAATGATGTGAAGAGAATCACCTATTACTGCTGGTGTTCCCCAAGGCTCAGTGCATGGCCATCTCCTATTCTCTCTACAACAAGCACCTTGGTTCTGTCACATCCTCACATTGTCTTTCCTATCACTGCAAGGCAGATGACATAGAGCTTTTTTCTCTCCTTCCCCTCTTCCAACACCCAGATGACCAGACGTATCTCAGTGTGCCTGGCCCACCTCCACACTTGGGTGTAGGGCCACCACCATAAGAAGAACCTTAGTTAGACAATGCACAGTGTCTTCCTCCTTGAGGAACTAACTTCCCTTGGATGTTAGGATGGCAGAGTCTCTACCTTTCTTCAAAAAACATCTAAAAATGCATCTTTTCATTTATTTATTTGTCATAGCATATTTATAATATTCAAGATATCCATTCTTACTGTCCGTATTCCCATTTCTACATTGTCTGGAATTGCTACTGGTCAGTTTTGGTATCTATATATTTTTTCATTATCTCATTAGGGTTATTAATTTTGCTTTATATATTTCTTATTTATAGCGTAGATGTCCTTTGCCATGTCACTAGAAGGTCATTGTTCAGAATGATGTATGTTATTCAGTGCACTTGAAAATTAAAAATTCAAATAGTCCCACTGCCACCACCTCTGTCTGTTGTCTTTTGTGAACCTACCTTATAAAGTTCTAATAATTAAGCAAATATTTTAAAAACATACGTGTGAAACAATTATTGGCATCCGATCATTTAATACATTGTGTTGAGATTCACATTGCCAAGACAACAGCACTGAGGCTTCTCCTATAAGGCATAACTAGGTTAAAGACCACAAGGCAAGGCATCTGAGACAATTCCTCCATACATAATCTCTCCAAATACAGACGCAACAAAGGACTGGTAAAGTTGTTTTAATGCCAAAAAAAGGAATCAGGTCAATTGGCATCAGGTCAGTAGTGTGATTGGATATTAAAAGATAATTTTAGAGAGGATGGGTCTGTCAGTAGTGTTGATGGGGAGGGGTTCACCACTCTGTGAAAGGCTGCATGGGCAAATGGTGCAACAATCTAAGAATAACGTTTTTCAATGTAAAAATCCAAAGAGTTGCCCAAAGAGTTCTGGGGAAATCTCTATATGCAAGGAACAAGGTTGAAAACCTACATTGGATGGCCATGATCTTGGGGCCCTCTGCATTAAATGCCGTGGCCAAAGTATGCTGCCTAAGTTTTTATGATGGCAATTTGAATATACTTGAATGTACATGAAATTGCACGTAATATATAAAAAAACATTTCCACTGCATTACTGCCCTGCCACAAAAGGGCCATCTGAGATCATGTCAGTGATCCTCTTGTTAACACAGGTGAGAGTGTAGACAAAGACAAGGCTGGAGATATTTCTGTCATGCTGATTGATTTAGAATAACAGACTGGAAGCTTTAAAGGAGGTGAAATATTTTTTCGTTCTTTGTTAACCATGGTTACCTGCAAGGAAACAGGTTCAATCATCATTGATTTGCACAAAAATTGCTTTACTGCTGGTAAGATTGCACCTAAATCTACCATTTATTGGATCATCAAGAACTTGGTGTCCAGAGAAGAAAAGGTGAGCGCTACTATCAGTCCTGTGTCATGCCAACAGAAAACCATCCTGAGACCATTCATGTGTGGGGTTGTTTCTCAGCCAAGGGAGAAGGCTCACACACAATTCTGCCTAAGAACACAGCCATTAATAAAGAATGGTACCAAAACATCCTCTGAGAGCAACTTCTCCCAACCATCCAAGAACAGTTTATTGACGAACAATGTTTTTTCCAGCATGATGGAGCACCAAAAGTGATTATTAAGTGGCTCGGGGAACAAACAATCGAAACGTTTGGTCCATTGCCAGGAAACTACCTAGACCTTAATCCCATTGAAAACTTGTGGTCAAACCTCAAGAAGCGGGTGGACAAACAAAAACCCACAAACTCTAAGCTTGATTATGCAAGAATGAGCTGCCATCAGTCAGAATGTGGCCCAGAAGTTAATTGACAGCATGCCAGGGTGAATTGCAGAGGTCTTGAAGAAGAAGGGTCAACACTGCAAATATTGACTATTTCCTGTAATTGTCAATAATATATTCTTTGACACTTATGAAATGCTTGTAATTATGCTTCAGTATACCATAGTAAAATCTGACAAAACAGAGCTACAAACACTGCAGCAACAAACTTTGTGTAAACCAATACTTGAGTCATTTTCAAAACTTTTGGCCACGGCTGTACTTTAGCATTTTTTGTACCGGGCTCTTATGGAAATCAAACTTATATGTTGTAGTGAAACAATAAACACATCCCCACAAACATTTTATCCAAATGCATATTCTAAAATTCTAACAGGAAATTGTTAAATTACAAAGCTTTGTATTAATCCAAATATTGGTATGAATACAATTAATGGGGTGTTTGTTGGTGGATAGTGAATTCAATTTGTGGAAATCTTCTAAGTCCTAAGCTGTGAATTTACTGATCATGAATGCACTTTTGTAAGTTGAATGCAGGGAATAGAAAAACATTTTGTAAAAAAGACATGTGGAGCAGTACAAAGGAGGTTGGCTGAGAGACACATTACAATATTAATATATAATCACACTTCTATATTCATCGGCTTGCTTAATATTTTATTAAGCTCTAAAAACCTCATTGGCTGTCAGTTGTCTTTGCCTCATGGCAGTTATCATGTAAATATTGGGCAGGCAGTTAGGTCAGCCTCTACTTACTCACTTTGCTTTTACGCACACACACACACACACACACACACACAGCCACACACATGCAAGCACACGCTCAAACAATATTTCAACACTTGAATGCAACTGCACACAATCGGATATAAAACGTTTTGTAAATCTGTTCATTAACTAACAAGACTGGAAGAGGCTAGAATGGGATGAATGAGCCTTGTGTCCTTTTTTTCAAGAATAATATGGAGAAAATGGCCCCTATGAACTTTCCACACATTTCTAGTTTTACTACATTACTACGACTTTAAAAATTATTATTAACATATTGCTTCATGTCTTAACTTTTTAAAAGTTTTTATTAAACAAGTATTGATTTACTAAACATATAACACAAACTGATGACACTGAACAACTCAACCAAATGAAATACTCTGTAGACAGATAAAGTCTAAAGAATTATATTTAAAATTGATGAATAATTCACGGCTGCAGTTTAACATTTTGCATTTCAAACAAAGATTCTTCTAATTTCTGTGCACATTTGACCAACATGTGCATCGTTTTCAGTCACAACTTACCTACATAGCACTTTTGTCCCTTTCGAATTTAGACAAGGGACAGAAGACTTTATATTCATTTGTCTCTCTATTTTTCTTTATTTATTGGTAAAAACAAAATGAGCAGATATATTGTAATTGGTGTATTTTGCCCCGACCACTTTGGTCCATATTCAATATGTGCATCATTTTACCGGTTACTAAGACTGCCCAATGCAAATCTCATTTGCCACACTAACCATCGTACACAAACGCTACAAAAGGTGAGATGCAACTTTTGAATTGTATATGAAAAAGCCAGAGGCCAATCTTCTCCACAAATGAACTACATCACAACATTATTTTAATCAATAAAATTGGCAGACATGGTTAAATCGACTTTTATTTGCAGCGCATATTTTTGTGTAAGACAGGATATTTTTCATGAGTTCGTAATGTCAACCAAGTCAGATTGTGTGGATCTGGGTGATATGGCACAACAATAAACAGTCAAAATGACAGTTTAGGAATATCAGACGTTTGACCTAAACCAAGGAACATCCCTAAAGGGGCTTAATGTACAGAATGGGTTGAGAGAAAAAACAAAGAGAAAGAGAGGAAGCACAAATGAAATAGAGAAAGCACGACAAGAGGTTGTCAGTAGCAATGTGTCTTTCACCACTAATGAGGTCTGAAAGCTGGAGAAACATAGAGGCACTGAAAACAGCCCTGAGAACACCACTCTCCTTCCTTCCCTCTCTCTCACACACACACACACACACACACATACACTTTGTCATTCTTCACACCGTGTATCAGTCTCACATAATCAGTAAGATTCCTATATACTTAACTTTCTTTACACCTTTGTATTCAGCGTACAGTACACATATTGTAAGGCCTACATGCATCAGATTCATAATGTAATAAGACAAAATAGAAATGTACATGTAGGCCTAAATACTATTGCATAATACTATTACATACTACTATAATATATAATACAATGCCAAGTAGTAAATAATACTGGCATCATCCAGATTTTGGGATGGCAAATTACAGGAATTTTATTTAACTTTCAATGACCTTAATTTTATACAACTTTCAAACAACTTATTGTTTTCCAAATGTAGAAAGAAACTACCACAAATAGTTTTCAAAAGTGTATTATGCAGACATTACCAGAAACAAATTTCAGACAATATTAATTTAAACAAGGAAGTGACCAATACCAACATTTCTTTTCGTCTTTTATTTCGTATTTTCTGAGATCCTTTGGTGTTTTTCTGCCAGTGCATATGGGGAAAGATGTCTCAACCAGTGTACCCCAAGGACCCTGGTTTCTGGTTTGAATAGTCACATGTCAGGAAGCTGTAAAGTAACACATCTTCTATGGAAACATTGAAATATTTTCATTACATGTTTCAAAACATTTGTGGTGGGAAATATGTATGAAACAATACAAAATCAAAAATATTTTGCTTTGCTTTCGAGAGAGGGGCAATAGAATATACTGCTGTAAGGTGTGTGGACAGACTCCCCTATCAGACACGTCCCCACAAATCCATGGCCATCCCTGTCAATTCCAGTTAGGCACCAGAGGACTGGAGTTGACCACCACAAGATTTTACAATTCTGTTCACTCTCTTGGTTACTCCTGTCTCTGTTTATGCATGTGCCTTGTGGCTTTTGCTTCAGCCAGGTATGACAAGGCTGCATCGATATCTCCGGCTGATACCTCTCACTGATCATCTTTACAGTCAACACCCCCTTCCACCGTCAAACTTCTCCGGTGCCAATGACTGCAGTTAACGGCAAAATATTTTCAATCTTGACACTTTCATTACCCCTATTGTTTCAAAATCAAACTGTCTGAGCAGCTCACTGCAGCTGCGTAGTACATTACCCAACAGCATTCGGAACTTTATTCCAGGTCTATTTATAAGTATTACTTCGGTATATCTCGGTGATATCTGTAAATATATATCACCTAATACGTTGTAACTTATCGAACTATTGATAACTCTTTTCAAAACAATGTATAATTATTATATTTTACTGTTAATTTCGTTTATATGCGTAACGGATTTTTGCCTTGCGATTGTTATGCATTTGGTCAGTTGGTAATAAGAGACAAGAATTGGATGTCAGTCGGTTAACCTGATTAAATAAAGTGGGAAGTAAAAACATGTATACATTCTATACAACAGGTAAAAGACCATAACAGCACATTGGCATACAGTAGACGTCTGAGAGAGCGCATAGCAGCGCAGAATCATAGTACTAGAGGGCGGGGGAGTAGAGCGACACTAGCCTACCAGAGAAGGCGAAATCAAACAAGTGAGAAAACTGTTGCATTTCTGTAAAGATAGGCCTGCTTTACCGTGGATTTAAATACGGAAATATACAACATTTCTCATGCATTTATTATAATAGAAAGGAAGTGAAAAGTAAAAAAAACAAACACTATTTTGTTCAATCTGCTTGCCTCGGTTCTTGACGACCAATGAGTGACCTGAATACATTAACATTCGGACAGCTCATAGTAGTTAGTACCGGTTGAAGTGAATGGTTTGTGATTTACGACAGCTATTCTGTATATATCGAGAAAGAAATCGAATTTGTAGATATTTAGTTTTCGAGGTCGTCGCACTGTGAGCTTGGCAACTCTCCGAAGCTACGGTGAAGATGAGCTGTTTTCACAGTTTTCACGACCACGTTGAAAGTCGGTCTCAGCGCGGCTGAGGACCCACTGTAGCCTACTCCGGATCACAGACAGTTACTGAGCATCGAGGAAAAGGTAAGTAACCATCGTATAGCATATATGAGTATTTTCTTTTTAATGGTTTGGTTGAAATATCCGCTTCTAATCACTCGTAGAGATAACAATATATTTAATATGGTTACATGATCAGAATGGGTTGGATGTTACCATGTCATTTAACATTTTGGGATGTAGTTATGAAGTAACTCTTAATTGAATTCTAAAAATGATGTAGTCTACTATGCAGGTCAAAGTTACAACAACACACTTGGTCTGGTTAATATTAATAATTGTATTTTTATAATAATAATTATTATTATCATATTATTTCAAGAACAAGTAGGTACATGTATTCACAAAGACATGTTGCATTTTCACAAATGTAACAACAGGTCTTCAGTTTAGTTACTTTGCATTTTAAAATCAAGTTTATCTTAAAGAATTGCAAAAAACTGCAGCAATTGTGTTAGTTGGTAGATTTGTAATATTGTTTATATATTCTTCATCCACTTTATTGTATTTGATCTAAATAATTAAGGTTGAGGCATGCTAATAATTACAATTCACATATTGACTATACTGTATTCATTCATCAATATATTTCAATATCAAGATATACATATATATATTCCTTCCCCCACTAGAATGCTCCTGGCACAGTGGAACCTGAGATATTCTCTGCTACAACTCCAATTACTACAAATAAAAAAAGAGAGGAACAAGTCTTTATAGAGAATGGAACATTTTCTGAACACTGCATTTCAATAAAAACAGACAATTGCGAAATCCCCCTCAAACAACCATATCTGAGAGGGTAATTTGTTAGTCTACCCAAGTGGAAAATACACCCAGGATTAAGCAAATGAAAAATACATAGAGAAAATCAAGAGAAGCACAAGGAAGAAAGAAGGGAAAAATACCAAAGATGTAAGTCTTTTTTCATTCCTCTCCACTCATCCTTGGACCAGACAAGTGAGCGCCCTTCACTGAATGCCGTGGGTGAGATGGACTCCAGTGGGAATACTGGTGCAGACCCCACCTGACAGCTTTCCAACTGAGAAATATAAGGAAATACCAGGATATTGCTGCCATTCTGGCTGAACAAAAATATTGTTATTTTTAGAGAAACCTAAAGAGCACTCTTGTACATTCTAGTATATTCCATCCCATGGATTTCTTTTTTATTTTATTTCTAATGAACTGTTTGTTTCACTTAGTTTAAACCTGTCCACACTCAACTACCATATCTCTAGCCCCTCATAAATATACAACGTTTGAAAACAAATTACCATTGCTTGGTAGACACAAATAATTATCGTAAACATATTTGATAAATTGGAGGATAAACCTAGAGAAAACATTTAAGAAATGTGTATGCAATGAAAACATTTCTTTCATATTCTTCTCCTGACGTTGGACTTCAACAGCTATTGACTTTGAGACACTAAGCGTTGCGGTTGCTTTGTTTTTCTTCCGAGGTCTATAGCATCTCGTTTCTGTCTTTACATTGAAGTAATCTACATTTCAACCCTCCTTCACTTTCCCTTATTTCTGCCTCATTTCCACCCTTGGTCCTACGTGCCTCACCCTAACTCTGTGTAAACCCTCTACCCCCTCTTTTACTCCCTTTATCATCTCTCCCCCCAGTCCCGGCATTCCCAGAGTTCATTCTGGCCGGCACCACCATTCCGGCCAAGGGGGAGGAGGACTTCCTCACGCTGGCCGCCTCCCGGCTCAGTCGCAGGAAACGTGTCATTGGGGCAGGAGTGGGCGTGGCCATGGTGCTGGTGTTGCTGGTTGCTATCCCATTATTGGTTCACACCACCAAAGGGGGGGCGTCTGGAGGGGGTAGCACCCATTACGAGATGCTCGGAAGCTGCAAGATGGTGTGCGACTCTTTCACACCCCCACAGGGCAGCCATGAAATGACCGCAGTCTCCCCCCAACCCCCAGACTTCACAGGCAGAAGGGGTAAGTCTGGGTTTCGTGGGAACCCAGGACTCCCTGGCCCCCCCGGCCCCAGAGGTCCCCCAGGAGAACCAGGCAAACCAGGCCCGCCGGGCCCCTCCGGCCCCGGCCCAGGGGGCTATGTACCGTCCTTCTACAGCCCCAAGATAGCCTTCTACGCAGGCCTCCGCAAACAGCACGAAGGCAGTGAGGTGCTGAGGTTTGACGACGTGGTGACCAATGTGGGGAATTACTATGAGCCCAGCACTGGGAAGTTCACCTGCCCCCTACCTGGCATCTACTTCTTCACCTACCATGTCCTGATGAGGGGCGGGGATGGGACCAGCATGTGGGCGGATCTTAAAAAGAATGGACAGGTGAGTCACGGGTCTGTGCGTCGCTGTAGTGGGGGGCGGGGTTGTTGAAATTAATTCGTATTTTAATATTGGCAGATTTCTAGTCAGTTTCCAAATATATATTGGTGTTTTCATAACCTTAAACTTATCTCATATTGTGTTGTTGGTTTGTCGGACTTTCATGCATGCAAATGATGAGTTAATACTTGGTGGAAGCCCCTTTTGGAATCTTTTAGAATAGGTCTCACACTTAGATTTAGCTAAAGCTGACCATACTTCTTTACAAAACTGTTCAAACACTGTTAGGTTCCTTGGGGAGTGTTGATGGACATGAATCTTCAGTCATGCCACACATGTTTTTTAATTACTTTGGGTCTTTCTGTGACCATCAAGGAAATTGGCCTTTTGTTAGCTCCCTCACTGTTGCTTTGGCTGTGTGCTTTGGGTCTTTGTCATGATGAAAGGTGAACTTCTATTGTAGTTTCAGCTGTTTTGCACATCGCAGCATCTTTTCCTCATGGACTTCGCTGTAAATGGCTCAATTCCTTAAGTCTACTCTCCTGACAAGTGCCTAAGGTCCTGACATTGAGAAACATTCCCATGACATGATGCTGCCACCACCATGTAAATTGTAGTGTAGAATTGGGGTTCTTTGGGTGATTTGATAAGTTGAGTTTGCACCAAATTTAACACTATGTATTTAGGTCATAACATGTTCTCAACCATGACTTAGAGAGATTGTTTTTGCTTGGTCAGAGTTGGCTATAAATGCTGCTAACTCTTTTTAATTTGGTTTTGATCCCCTGGCAGCCTCTCTCAAAAGTCTCCTACTTGCTCTGTCATCTAGCTTTGAGGGACAGCCTGATCTCGGCCAAAGTTGCATTGTACACCTTCGACCTCTTAAAGGCAAATAACAGAAAATATCAAGGATGTGTCTAATATTATAAATCGCTTGAAATTGTTGTAAGGTCTCTCTAAGCCGGCAGCACTCTTATTCAGGGAGAGCAGCTAGCGATGACGAGAGCTGCATCAGAGGGTTATTCTGTAATTCATTGAACTTTGTGAAGTAATTATCTAATTGTAAAAGGAATGTTCGGTCACAGCAACAACACAACACTGTGAACATTATTCGAGTAGTTCATTAGGTCATTAGTAGGTCATTAGTTCGCATTTAGCCAAATCAGGTTTGCTGGTAGTTTTTTTGCTCAAAGTCATGGTTTGGTGTGCTGGTATGCAGCTAATATGACAAATCATAAAGAATATTTATAACCACATACTATGTTCAAAAGAACATAAAAAATAATGTTTTAGTTGCCATAATATAACTGGAGATGCAACACGGATACATACTATTTATTCCGGGGTGGTTTATGGTGGGGGGTATTATTAATTATTCCATGGTGCTTTAGGTTGGGGCATTAGTGTTAGTTATTCCAGGGTGGTTTAGGGTGGGGTAGAGGGTATTATTATTTATTCCAGGGTGGTTTAGGTTGGGGCATTAGTTATTCCATGGTGGTTTTAGGTGTGGGGGGGTATTATTCATTATTCCAGGGTGGTTTAGGTTGGGGCATAAGTATTAGTTATTCCAGGGTGGTTTAGGTTAGGGTAATAGATTTTAGGGTAGGGTAGATTTTAGTCAGGTTAGGTTCAAGTCTTTACTGTGCCGCTAGTTGAGGGTGTTACAACTGTTCTGGCATTATCCACGTGAGCGGGAAACCATTTCCAACATGAATTGCAAGTTTCTGAGTTTTAGCAGGCGTCTGCAAAGCTAACTGAGGTTGTCAGGTGGAGTGTTAACCCACGAGATGTCTTGGTTGACAGAGCAGTGTGGAAGAACAACTTGCTCCAGTCCGTAACTGTCCGGAATCCATTGGGAGTTGTTGTGATGAGGCAGGGCTGTAGATACAACTGGAGATAACAAGGAACAAGAACGTGGCGGGAGGGGGGTTCTGTTTGGCTGGTTCCACTTGCTGATTTGGGCAACAGGAGAGAGAAGGCGGTGACAGCTAAGCGATCAAGGGGATCACTATCCTCCACATCTCTGTGGAGTGACGCAGAAACCCGCCACATCTGGCTATTGTCCTCAGAGGAGCTCCAGACTTAACAGAAAATAAATGAGCAAAACATGTGAAAATGGCCCAACAATGCCTTGAAAGTTTCCCATCTGGAGATGCACGACAAGCTTGAGGAATTAAACCCCGACTCTGAGGAGGTTTGATTTGGACCCGTCTGGTGCGGAACAGGAGGGATGTCAGGGGATTACTGGAGAGGAAGGGATAACACTCGACGCTGTAAAGACGCTGCATTGTTACCAGCCGAGTCAGATCAGAGGGTTTGATAAAACACTGGTGGTTGTTTGGTTTTTTACCCATAATTTACACGCTCTATAAACAGGCAGCTGTGTGTTACCGAGTTCACTATGAACCCCCCAACCACGATAGCTACGCTTTACGCACCATAGATTGGTTACCATTAACATTTTGAACCATTAGTCATAACATCTCCATAAAACTGTTTTTGCATATTTCTTGTAAATTGTCTCAAAGCTTATTTCCTTATTTTAATAAGATCTAAGTGTAGTGTCCATAATCTGTCGGAATTAAAGACAGACCAAGTTGTGGTGTAAACATGAAGTATTTTCTTCCTTTCTCAATTTCTTGTGAGTATTTTTGATTATCTTGCACTGAAGCTTACAGGCAAAATGACAAATGTTGTTCTTTTGGCTGCTCTGCCTCAAAGGCAGGAATTATGCGATAGGTTGCCTAATTGGTTCTTACCTTTAAAATAGTTTGAATGCTCTGAAAGCACCAGCGTCAGTGCTTGTTCCTAACCAAAACCATGACATTACGACCTTCATTTAATCCTAAACCTAACTTAAACCCTTATGTTACATATGTAACATTTCAAAAACCTACTTAAAAAGGTGACTTTATGGTTTAAACAAAAGCACAAGTCTTCTGCCAGGCATTGATTTATTTTATAGCAACTACCTGAATCTACTAAACGTTTTGTGTAGTTAGACCATAGAGCTAAAAAAAACATCTGGTCTGCAACCATCTGAATCAGTTTGACACTTCACCACCAGAATCACCAAAATACTTTTATGATAGATTTTGTATTTCAACAGGTCTGTTTAGAGGAGATTCCACTTTGCCTTCCCTCTCATTCAGTTCATACGCAGTCAATACTAGTCACAGTAACGCACATAAAGAATAAAATGGCAGGCCTAATTGGGAGGACTGGTTGGTCATGTGCCGTCACTGAAATTGTCATTCGTGTCCTGTAACAGTGTTAAATCATTCATGGCCTTTAGATGAGATCCTCTCCACACCATTTTTGCACCCCCCCTTCACACAAACACACACACACACACACAGCGTCTTTCACATACACTAACTACCTCATCACCCACACCCTCATCGCTTCTGGCTTGTCTATTAGCTTGCCCATTAATTCTCTTTTCCATCAACTAAATTATTTAACCCAATTCTGTGGCCGTGCCCCCTTCACAGACCCACCCCACTTTGTGTTCTCACGTGGCAGCGGTTAGACAAGGGGTCTCATAGGGGAGATAACCAATGGAGTCAAATATAACACAAGCATGGGATATTGTTGAAGAGCCAGCAATGTGGACCAACACTTAAAGAGTTACAGCACAACCAATGCCAGTGTTTGATACTTTCAATAATAGGCCAACTGTTTATGTTGCATCAGTAATTGCACTACTTTCATCTGCCCATTGTAGTGTGTGTGTTTGTGTCCATGTTGCACTGTCCATCCCCACAATGAAAGTAAAACAAGAAAAACGTTGACCTTGTGGGGTCATTCTGCCAGAACCCATGAGGAAAAGGGCTCCCATTGGCTTAGGTCAGGTTTAGTATTAAGGTTTGGTTTGGATAACATTAGGATTTTGAATACACATTTTAATGACTGTACCATTTAAAAATATACCTTCATCGTCGCACTTCATTTGTTTGCTGACAAATGAAACGGGTTAGGTTTTGGGTTGAGGAAAATTGATTTGGATCTGGACTAGTCTATTTTAGGTCCTTGCAAGAGGGTAACATCTACCACGCTGGGTTTGTGTCTGTTTAGGTACGTCGTCAAGTGGCGTCAGATTAGGCACAGAGATACGGTTTATCCGTGGAACATCA
The DNA here is from genome assembly GCA_016801125.1 of Novumbra hubbsi. Taxonomy (NCBI): domain Eukaryota; kingdom Metazoa; phylum Chordata; class Actinopteri; order Esociformes; family Umbridae; genus Novumbra; species Novumbra hubbsi. Next base: position 31,703 of record JACXGK010002769.1, read on the forward strand.
CGGGAGGTGGGATTGAGAACCGGTCGAGGGAGATTACCGTAGAGGGAAGGAGGCTGCAGACAAGTGTGGAAACAGAGAGATCACGGAAGGAGGAAGATGGATGGGTGAACAGAAGAGAGCGGACATAGGGGGTCGAGAGACACAGCTACAGCGAGGCCAACATGAGAGGGATCAGATCAAGACGAACCAGACAGATGAGGAGGGATGGGATGATAGGAGGAGTGAAAGAGGACACCAGTGTGAAGATAGAAAAGGAGAAGAAATGAAATGTATCAAATCCTTCGCATGGGCACTTTGACATGGTGCCCGGTGAGATGTTTTACCTATTAGATCTGCGAGATGTTGGGTCCTGCACAGCCTACTGAGCTGTCAGATCTCCACTCTCCATGATTCTTAAGCCACCAAAACGATTTCTGTAAAAGCAAGTGACCTTTTCAATGGATTTATAATTTACAACCAATATAGATTTTGCCCTTTGCGATGATGAGCTCGGAGTGGGATTATCATGAATATTTATAGTGGCGATAGAAGGCATGGACCGGTCATTTTGAGAGTGTCGAGGCCCATGTTGGTCCCATATTTCTACTGTGTCTAATAGTTTACGAGTCCGGTGCAGTGTTTTAAAAGCTGCTGCCACCTCATTCAGGCCCACCATGTCTACTCAGAGGCATTGTGTCTCCTGTGACACTGTGTCCCTATTACAGCACTATGGCATTTGGTTTGATTTGACCTATTGGAGAAAGAGAGCTGGGGGACAGGCAGAGCACTAATTAAGCCCAACACAACATTGGAACAGCGGCCCTGCTTCCTGCGTCACACGGCTCCGGCCTCTGCTCCCCTCACACAGGACATGCATCTAAAGAGCAAGTGTGTTTTCTGATTCGGCTGGATTATTTGACTTTTTTTACCGAGTCGTTCACTTCATACCTTGACTCGATACCTCAATGAATTTCAAACGTGCCTTAGTGGGACATGGGAGTGACCGAAGTGTCCCGAGTCATACTCATTATTTGATGTAAGCAATATATTTATTTATTTATTGCAATATATTTTCATATATTGTGGATTATGTTTCAAATTCGGATTAAATTCTCGTCAAAATGTTTGCATTTTAAAAGAAACAAGCATAATTATGGGGCATTTGGCAGAATGAACGAAGTGAAGGTGGATCCTTAGTTTTAGTGCAAGCATTAAGATCAGTCAAATAACTGGATGGGTCCACTAGGCATTTCAGCGATAATTTTCTAATGACATTTCGAGTTAGCGAGTGTTTAGTGCGGGCGGTGTGGGATACATGTCAGCGCAAAGCTAGCTTGGAGGGCGTAGGAAAATATTAATATGCAAATATGAGACGAATTTCACCAGTCGGAGTTTGGCGGCAGTAACGGCGCATGTCCATTTTGCGTTCTGCATTTTCACGTGTTTAATGAAAATAAACAACATTTATCATAATTAAAATGTTTCTATTGGAGGAGCAAGTAGCTACAGTTCAGTAGGACATTAGCTAGTGTAGGGGTTGTGTGATAGATAACAACGTATTATATTTACAAACTTTAAATAATACCAAATGAAATGTCTTCCGGCTCAGTAGCAGACTTCCTGCTCATATTCTAGTGGCTAGAGTGGGACCCTAGAATGTTGAGGCTGGACTGCCTATTTTGACAGGCAGTTGGTCCAGTAAACTGCTAACCATTTACTTTGGAAATCCGGACACCAGAATTATGAATTGTTCCCCCATGTTGGTTGTAGTATAATAAGATATTACACTTTACGGTGACCCACTAAAATATCTGTGTTGTAAAATCAATAAATGCTTGTTACATCAATGAAAAGTCATTTTTTTGTCCTTTAGAAAATGAATCAGAAAATCAAAAATACTGATGGCAGCAATTTTTGTTTCTTGGTTTTCCCAAGCATCTCAACGTCACATAATGACCGCAATAACAAGGCATTTCCTCAGTTTTCTACTAACAATGGTGAGATGGAGGTAATGAAGGAACGTACTATTCACCAGGAGATTCCCTTTCACCTGTGGGCACAGAGCTGTGGGAGATTATTTGTAAGTAGGCTATATTGATTAGATTGATAAGCAACTGTAAGTGCCGGCAGTCTCTGCCTTACCTTTTATTTGATAATGAATGCTAAGTATGAAGCTGTGGTCCACCAGCCCATCTTTACATTTGGTGGACTTTCCTGTAAAAGAGGAGTTCTGAAGAAATTGGGTCCAAAACCAACTCAATCAGCTCATTAACTAATGATGCTAGCACCTAATTTGTGGGCAACTGCGTGACACATTGTGTGAAGCCCTAGATCTCATTTGCTCTACCTTATGTGTCAGGTGTCAGGATTAGCAACTACTAATTACTGTGGGTTTTGTTAGAGGTGTTAGTTTAGAACTGCCTTCCATATACTGTCTGCTACACAGGAATTAATGACTACATTTGTTTTCCCTTTCCCTTATTTGTCAACCAGCGGTTTGAAAACATGCAGGTGTCTTTGAAACACCAACAGCTTGGAGGAGTAGGACAGAAATGTTCAGGTTCTTTTCATCATGCATGTTTCATTAGGCCGGACACGGAAAATACACTTTTGCTATGTTCTTTCCATCTCATTTACTTTTTCTCTCTCTGACACGCAGCTATTATACTGTATGTACTTACATTTTCTAATCATTATAGAGGTCTTTATTCAGGGCAGACTAATAGGCCTCCCTTCTCTTCTCTTCCTTGTCCTTTGTCTAGTCTTTGTTTTCCTTCTCGTTTTGCCTTACACCCTTTTCAACCGTTAATCCAACAGGATTGGGGTTTTCTATTGAGGAGTGTTTAAATGTCAACCTAGACGGAAAAAATACTTTTGAAATATATTTTTTAATCCATTTTTGGATATATGAAATATTCAAGTAATGTATTTTGTCATGCATTTTTATTTGAAAGTTTAAATGACTATGTGTCATATGTATAGATATAGCTAGATCTATTTGGAACACTTTCTTGGAATCATATTGTTTAGTTTTATGTATGTATCACAGCCATCGTAATGGGACAATTTGTTTTGTAGTGTAATTGGAGGATGTGTGTTATATTTTTATTGTAACGGAAGACACGGGACATTTATCCCTTATGCATCATGTAAATGTATTTGGTAGAAATACACAAGGAATGAAAAGTCTGGGGTGACTTTTTGAAATGACATCAAATTTATTAGAAATGCAGTGTAGACCAGTGGTCTTCAGATCTGGACCTCAATGCCAGTTCCACTCCATTTTTCCTTGGCAGCCCTCTAATTAGACACTTAGGTGGGTGCAATCTGTGTTGAGGTAGAACAGAAACCCAGCAGACTCTAGACCTCGTAGAGTAAGATGTTAATACAGCGGGTGTGGTGACATTACTGTTGTCAATTACTATTGTAGCTGGTAACAGTAGATTTCTAATGGAATATTTATGTTTCAATGGCATGATGTGTTAGCAAGTGTATCATTTCAAAAGGCTTATTGATCATTAGAAAACCATTTTGCTATTATGTGAGCACAGTGGAAAACGGTGGTGTTGTTTTAAGTAGCAACGAACCGGCCATCTTTAGATTATCTGGAGCATCAGCCAAACCAAACACTTTTTTTTCGGAAACGTGTCAAATTGCAGAGCAGTTGAAGATTTAGATCTGAGCCAATGTGATGGTCTGGGAGTGCCTTGGTGGTGGGCAGCTGGGGTATTTGTACGGGGCAAAAGGGTTCTTGGAGAAGGAAGACTATCACTTTGTTTTACAATGCCAAGCCATACGCTGTGAACGGCACTTAATTGGAGCCAATTTCCTCCTACAACAGGACAATCACACAAAGAACAGCTCCAACCTATGCAAGAACTATTTAGGGACGACAAGGTCAGCTGGTATTCTGCCTACAAGAGAGTGGCCAGCACAGTCACCAGCTGTTGTGGGAGTAGCTTGAACATACTTAAGAAGCGCATACCATACAGTCAAATCTCTTCAGATTACCTCAACAAATTGACAACTGGAATGCATTATTATTATTTTTCAATTTATTCAACGTAAATTACAATATTTTCTATTCATTTGGCAAAATGTTGTATTCAAACTAATTTCATGGATGTTTTCATGGAACGTTTGAATGATTTGTATCAGTTCTGACAAATAGGTAGTGAAAGTGAACGTTAGAGCAGTTACCCATATTTCTTTATATTATATAATGATGTAAATAAAGGCAGCCAACAAAGCTTATTTCTTACACCATGACAGCTTGATCCCTTTGTGAAAATGTCGGCAGTGTAAGAATTGGCAGAAAATGTGAAGTAAATGTTAAATCCGTCACATGATATTTGCATGACTAAACAACACCAACGAAGAAACTGGTTTGCAAGGTCCAATCACGCGTGTATGAGTGTGTGTTTGTATGTGTGTGCATGCACAGGTGTGTGTGTGTGTGTATCTATTTTGTTTATAAATGTCGTAAGAATTCTAATGATAATCTTTCCAAATTGTCAATACAGCCTGAAATTGACCCATCACTGACTAAGTGGTACATTACTTAAAGTCACTGTGCAACCTTTGGCTGCTTCATAGTTGATGCTCTGCAGGTAGAGCTGTCTGTAACTGAAAACCCTTTATATCCAATTAAAGTGTCTCCACCATTGGAACATTTCAGCCCAGAGCCAATTAGGGACTTTCTAATCAACGTCTTGACACCTTAGGTCCTGAGTGTCATGGCAATATATTAGCATTTAGCATGCCAATTAGCGGTCAGACCCACACCAGCCTCCCCCTAATGGTAACAGAGCACAACTTAACCCTGAACACAGAGCACCCCTTAACCCTGAACACAGAGCACCCCTTAACCCTGAACACAGAGCACCCCTTAACCCTGAACACAGAGAATGAGAGAACAAAAAGAGTGATGGAGAAAACCACAGCATTGTATAAACAGAAAATGTGCATCCCCCCCCCCCACAATCCCTTCATTTCTGTCCATACTGGTCCCACAGGTGAGTTTAAGAGACCCTCTCAATCGCCTCGCTCCGCTCTGAGAGGTCTGTACATCATGGAGAATGAATCCTGTCAGTTTTATTACCAGAGGAACAGGGCACCACTGCAAAACGCCGAAATAATAGAGACTATGCATCTCTCCACCTCCCCAGTCTCATTCCTAACCCCCCCCTAAAATAGGCTCGCTTGATCAGTTTGTTATCCAACAGGCTCCCTGCATCCCTCCCTCCTCCTCTGCCACACTCCAGCTTGGCTCCCCTCACCCCTGTCTTGTGCTTCCACTGTTAAAGGGGCAGGCAGCTGGCCTTTCCTTTGTGGACTCATTCTACAGCCCTCAAACCTCCCTACGCTTCCCCATTCCCTCACTTCTCTGTACTGGCTTCTCTTTCTCTGCTTCCTCCTGTTCTTCATGGCCTCTCCCTCCATCTCCCTCCATCTAATTTCTGTCTTTGTCTCTCTCTCTATTTCTACACTTTCCCTCCCTGTCTCTCTCTCTCTCTCTCTTCATCTCTACACTTTTCCTTTCTGTCTGTTTCTCTCTCTACACTTTCCTTCCCTGTCTCTCTCTCTCTCTTCATCTCTACACTTTTCCTTTCTATCTCTCTCTCATCTCTACACTTTTCCTTTCTGTCTGTCTCTCTCTCTACACTTTCCTCCCCTCTCTCTCTGTCTTCATCTCTACACTTTTCCTCCCTGTCTTTTGCTATCTCTCTCCTTTTCTCCCTTTCTACACCGCAACCCTCCCTGTCTTTAGCTCTCTCTCTCCTTCCCTCCACCCCTTCTTTCACTGTCTTTATCTCCTTCTCTCATTGATCTTTTTCTCCTTCTCTCCCTCCCCACAATGCTCCACTCCCTGCATTTAACTCTCTCTCTCCCTCCCTGCACTTCTGTCCTCCCTCTGCAGCCTCCTCCCTCTCCCCGCCTCTCCATGGTTCTCCCGTTCTCCTGTTAAATGGTACCCCGGTAATGAAGAGCGTTCTGTGTTCTCCCACCAGTCCTCCCATGGGTCCCTGCTCTCCCCAGCAGCAGCTCAACTCGGAACGGCATTTGGGCAACAGACAGAAATTCACTCCCTTGTCGACATCAATCTCCAGTGCAGATGACAATATTCTTGATTTGCCGTTCTCTTCTCCTGCCCTCCTCGACAAACAAGGTTTCATTTTAATAGTCCAATGATCTGAAATGTTCTTTACCATCCTGGTTTGCTAATCTGAAGGTTCCTTCCTGTTGTCATTCCTAACTGGCACTCCTTGTTTAACACGTTTTTTCGGGGGCAATGAGGAGTTTGTAAATTGGGTGTTATTTTTTCTGAGCCAGTGGACTTAAAAACAGAACTTATTGCTAAATAACTATGCAATGAGTTTAGAGTTGACAGTGAGTGTATAAATAACACTTGCATGTATTGACATTTTCAATAATCAGTTTTACCAACATAAACCTTGAACCTAGATTGTAGAAAGGCAGGTGAGCCACTAGACTAGATGATATTAGGAAGTACAATGCTACCATACATTAATCATAAAGGTTACACATTAAATGGCAGCATATATTTTCTGCTGTCTGAGCCTTGGTGAAATAATGTCCCCAGTGGATCCATGCAAGATGAGTCATAAAGAACCAGGTCTTCTTATCGCTAGCAAATATAATTAGCTGAATGACACGTTTAAAGGATCAGTGGAAGGAGGAGGGATAAATACCCACCCTGACAGCCCTTGATATGACCCTTTAACATGCAGGCTTGTGAAATAGACAGGATGCTTATGCCATTTGCCCTTGAAGACTGTGTCGTACATTGAACAAAACTGTTCAGTTGCTCGAAAAGCTCAACCCTTTTTACCTGACTAAATATGCACTAATATGGTGAAAATTATTGGTCATATGGCCCTGTTACGTCATATGAAATAGAAGCGATTGTGTGCTATTTTTATTATTAGATAAGTGAAACAGAGTTGTACATATTTTTATTTGGCAGAGAGAAACTAGAGTACTATCAGTTACTTGGTCAAAAAGATTGGCATTTATAAGGACATATAACCCAAACTAGTCCACTAGTCTACTAATAATGCTGTCTATAAGAATAATTTGAACAACAACACTAATTGTCTCCTCCTTCCCTTCCCTTATCAAACAAGACTGGAATAGTATTAGCGGATAGTCTAGGGGGGTTTAGGGTGAGAGAATGGTATTAGTGTAAAGTCTAGGGTGGGTCAGGGTGGGGGAATAGTATTAGCGGATAGGCTAGGGTGGGTCAGGGTGGGGAATAGTATTAGCGGATAGGCTAGGGTAGGTCAGGGTGGGGAATAGTATTAGTGTATAGGCTAGGGTGGTTCCTTATGGTTCCTTTAACTTTTTTGTGTCAACATACACTACCATGATGTAGCATGTTAAGTTTTGCATTGATGTCTTAAACAAGCAAACTATTAACAATTCCTTTTTTGCTGAATCACACTAATGAGTTACGCTAATAATAACACTAATGAGTTGAGTGATATAGTACAATTAGTCATGAAGAACTAGGTCTTCTTTTCGCTAGCAAATATAATTAGCTGAATGACACGTTTAAAGGTTCAGAGCAGAGAGGAGGGATAAATACCAACACAGACATAGACCTTGATATGACCCTAACATTTCTTGAGATTTTTAATAACATGGGGTTTCAGAAGTTCTCAGGAAATTGTCTCATCTGACAATTATTCTGTAAATCTTTTGAGAAAAGAACATTGATACATTGGAAGATCGGCCACTTGTTGAGTCTTAATTAATGAATGTCCTGCCCAGTGGGCCCATTAAGGGTTAACATGAATGTTGTATGACTCATGTTCCCCAACATAGCTCTAACATTTACACTGATGAGCCAAAATATTATGAACACTCACAAGTGAAGCCAATAACGTTCATCCCCTCATAAGGGCACATGTCAAGGTCTGGGTAGATCAGATGGTAAGAAAACATTCAGTTCTTGTTGTCACGTGTTGGATGCAGGAGAAATGGGCAGGAGTAAAGACCTGAGGGACTTTGACAAGAGCCAAATTGTTATGGTCAGACGTCTGGGTCAGAGCGTCTCTGAAACGGCAAGGCTTATGGGGTCCTGAGGAGGGACGAACCCTGACAGGCATCCGAGGAGGGACACAGGGTGTTGAGCACCCAAGACTCATCAATGTGCAAGGTAACAAAGGCCACCCCGTCTGGTTTCAACCGACAAAGTCTACTGTGGCAAAATACCATTTTAATGAGAGTTACGGGAGAAATGTGTCAGAACGCACAGTGCATTGCACCCGGCCACACACGGGGCTGTGTAGCCACAGACCAGTCAGGGTGCCCATGATGACCCCTGTCCACTGTTGAAAGCGCCTGTACCTGGGAGCAGTGGAAGAAGGTCATCTGGTCCGATGAGTCCCATTTTCTTTTACATTGGCTTGTTGTACCACCTCTGTGCATTTTTCCAGGAAACCTATGGTTACGGCAGCAAGGCCAAGTACTAGTCCCCCTGGTTGGGAACCCTGCCTTAAAATAACTAAGTAGGAGCAAAATATTACTAATTTGCTCCTACCCTCTGGAAGTTGAAGCTGAAGTACAGCAACAGCGCATTCACCATTTTTACATTCACTTTTGGATGACTTGCTAACAAAAGAAGTTAAACATTTCTGGATACTTAAATCATTTTAAAGCAATTAATTCCCTAAACTATTTAGTGGTATAATTCTTGCAACTGCCTTTCGATGTGACCACAGAAGTTGTTCCCGCATTTCTGATTTCAATGCAAATGGTGTAAACAGCACCTAAATCACAGCAACCTGACATGTCCAATACAATCTACCTTTGACATCTACGGAATATGTTCTCTTGGAAAGGATATCCTCTTAGTTTGCCCTTTAAAATAAAACACAGAGAATACCAGGGGATTACGGCCACTCAACTATGTACACAGGCAGCTGTTGGGACAATCAGACGCCGTACTGAGTTATTGACACAAAACCACATCACACATATCCTTCTCAGGGGAATCATGCATTCCTCTCGGAGAAACGAAAGTACAGAAGATGGCAAAAAAAAACACACGGGTACAGTTCCCTTGAGTGCCTTCAGTCCAATTGAGAAAAAAACGATACATCGTACCGGTCCAACAGCGTTTATGTACAACATTATCCGTATCCAGGCAGAAATTTGGATTCTGACCTACCATCTGTTTCATGAGCCCATCTGACCGCAGTAGCCAATTCTGTGGCTCCATTTATTGTGATTGTATGGAGTCATTGAGGAGTGAGAACCATTAGGGAAGGAGCTACTGTGGCCGTTGGACTACCAATTACCCAACCCTGTAGCCCTGTAGCCTGGCCGGACGCATCTGGAGTTTGGGGCCGAGGGTGGGGCTGAGGGGTTGAGGCTGGTGTGGGTGGTCCCTGGAGACCTGCCACCGCAGAAGCTGTTAATCAATCCGATTTAGACCGGACAGGGACACGCGTAGCCACCGCTCCCACCAACAGCCACAGCGCGTGGGGGGGGGGGCGGCAAGCGTGACCTGCATCTCATTCTGGGGAAGGGATGAGAGAAGATGGATGAAGAGACAGTGAGGGGGTAAGAACGGAGAGAGGATGATGTAGGGGGTGTTAGGCGGAAAGGGAGAGACAGAACAATTAATGGAGGGATGTGAGTGGAATTAAAAACAAAGGGAATGTATTGATTCCTTTGAGTCTTTTGGAAAAACTGAGCCCCATGCAAACGCTGTCCATGGAAAGTGAGAAATGAGTTAAATTGATGATTTGTGCAACAAAAAAAACTCATTACTACCAACAAGGTTGTGGAGAAATGGTTAGTTTTGTCTCATCTAAAATGTCAACGATCAGGGGGCAGAGGACTTGGTGACAGGTTGAGATGAAGAAACATATCCTCAGCCAGGCCTAGGCCCTGAAAGAGAGTCAGGGTATCACATTTGCATTCATTAATATGGATGTGCTAGTGTATTTTATTTTTGCCGGATTAAACGAATCCCTTGCTTGAACGGTTGGCTGTATTTCTGATGATGGTACAATTCATTATTAGCGGCCTTAGTTATTAGGCTGACAGACAATTAATAAATGTCACAATTTAAGATGTAAAGTACAACAAGCGGAAATCATTGGAGGCCATTTTTGTATACAACATGTGTATACTATGAATACTGTATTTTTATTTTCTATTGGAACTGGAGTAGAAGTAGCAACAAGAATAGCTGTCTTACTAACTGGATGAGGCGTGTACATGCGTGACTGATGATCATTTGTACAGTACTAGATTATTGAATAAGAAAGCAATAGACCGGTACAAACCATTCCCTTACATTGATTGGTAAGAGGATTTCTGTAAAAGGGACATCACATTGTTGGGTTTCCTGACTCCAACTAAACCGTCCAGAAGGAAATCTCTATCATTGTCCTACAGCAACAAGTTACTGAACCTCCCGGTAAATCGATAGAGTGTAAGGTTGTGTTCTCAATAGAAGCTTTGGGTCAAAGGTCAGTGAACAGCTCATCTATTTAGAACGACACATGCTCATTGGACAGGAAAGACTCTATAACGATGACATTATACCAAGACCCCAGAGTGAAAGAAATAATATGACATGGTTTGTAGACCGAAAAAAGTAAAGCAGAGAGATTGGGAGATGGGTCGAGAGGGACGGAGAGATAAAATATTAATTGTAAGTGGAAGAATGGCGAGGGAAAGTGAGAGAGCGAGGCAGCAGAGAAAATGTCGAAATAGCCAAGTGGATTTGGTGATATGGAAATACCAGTGAATGGTTGTTTTTATTGTTTTTTATGAAGACGCCTGGATACAGTCTTTCTTGCCATGGTATGTAGTATTACAACTTTACCACAAAGTGCCTTAATGCTTTTCACACTGGTTACATATCTTTAGTATATGGTGAGTAATATCCCTTTTTTCAGCAAATCTTCATTCTGGGTTAAAATACAAAAGTTTAAAATGTAAACGCACACATAATCTTGGGTAAACTAACACATAAGCCTGGGTGATTCAACAACAGCTCATGTGTCCTCATTCTCATACTGCTAATTAACATTTAGATGACCATTCATCAGTCTAATGTATTTTATAAAGCCTTTCTGACATCAGCAGTTGTCACAAAGTGCTTGTACAGATTCCCACTCCACACACCCCAAAGAGCAAGCAATAAGATTGAATCACGGTGGTCGGGAAACCTCTGTAGAAAGACGAGTACCTAGGAACAAATCTAGATGGGAGGTGGGGGTGTCCCTCTGTCTCTTAGGGGTGGATGTTATAATGCCAAAAGGAAAATAATAATCAGTTCTCACAAATATTATAAGAGTACATTGCACTCAAAGGCAATCTCATTGGTTAAAGGATGCAAAGAGAAAATGTGAATACCAGTTGGCTTTTCCAAAGTGAGGGTTGTAGAGGTTAAGACAAAAGCAGGCAACAAATCGCCCCAACCGCATTGTTATGCATACTATTAACAGGACATCCACAAATCATGGCCACTTTTAGACAAGGGAGCGTACAGAGAAGAGGCTCCGTGCCCATCGAGAAGAGGCTCCGTGCCCATCGAGAAGAGGCTCCGTGCCCATCGAGAAGAGGCCCCGTGCCCATCGAGAAGAGGCTCCGTGCCCATCGAGAAGAGGCCCCGTGCCCATCGAGAAGAGGCTCCGTGCCCATCGAGAAGAGGCCCCGTGCCCATCGAGAAGAGGCCCCGTGCCCATCGAGAAGAGGCCCCGTGCCCATCGAGAAGAGGCTCCGTGCCCATCGAGAAGAGGCTCAGTGCAGAGGGTCTTAAAGAGTTTCTGTAAAACAGAATACCTGTAGAATAGATGACTCAGTAAGTGTGCATCCGATATGCAGAAACATACTCAGTTTAAATACATGGTACCCTATGATTCTCCAGCTTTTGAATAAATACATCAAATTTATGTTAAGTTTGTGTTTTGTAGACTAACTGTGAAATTCTACTCCTTGCTAAAGGGGAAACCCTTTTTCCTCACAGAAAATAGCCCCTCAGGTTTGGGGTGCCTTCTCTGTGTTGGGGTGCAAGATGCCCCTGCCACAGAGCTCTCTTCACCATGTGAGTCAGTGAGGGGCACCAAAGTGACAAGCCCACTGACGTCCTGTTTGGGCAAATAGCCCGGCATCAGTGTAACGTACAGGGCAGCACGGTGCCGGTTGGTGGTGGTATTTTGGGAGCACTTTTATTTTGAAGCACACTTTGGTATTTTGGGAGCACTTTTATTTTGAAGCACACTATGGCATGGGAGATCAAGAGTAAACCACTGCCTCTTCCCCCATGGTATTCTCACAGGCAGAGTATCTCCATGCTGATTGGGGGGCCTGCCAGGATGTGTCAGTGATTCGTCAAGCCAGTGCTTTGCCATTCACCTTCACACCCCTGGGCCAGACTGCGCTCAGGCATATGACATTCTGAGGAGATTATTCTTTAGGGAAGACTAAAAGGTTAAGAAAGAGTTGACTGTTTTTATCTGTTTCAATCGACAGATCAATTCACTAGAATTTAGCTCTATACGACAATGTACTTTTTACCTTTTTAGATCTTCATCCAAGATGTACAATTATATAAAGGCTAGGAGGCATATAAACAATAGCCATTCATGGTTTTGCATTTCTGTCACCAGCTGTGCTCACTAACAGTCTATAGACCTTGCAGTCATATTGATGACTAGAACTGGGGCTAATTACTTTAAATAGGGGCTAATTACCGTTTAGTCTAAATGACACTATAGGGCCTGGAAATACAACAACAATGCTAAAGTAGCCCAATATGTAGACGAAACCACGATGCAATTATGTACTTTGACAGACGGAAATGTCATTAACTTGAACATTTTGTCAAGATGATGCTAATGTTAGCTAGGTCAAATTTCATGGACTCCCCACAATATCAACTAGTTAACGCTATACTGCATCTAAAATGTACAAATGGTTTGCACTATCGTTTAGGGGTCACTTCGATGTTTCTAAAAAGAGAAGAGGTGACTCCGGTATGAGTTGCAAAAAGAACACAGACCCTGAACAGAGGATATTTACGGGGGAAAAAGACCAGCATTCTGGAGTCGCCTCTTCACTGTTAACATTTGCGGGTATTATTAATGAAGCTGTTAGTTGAGAAGCGGTGTCTGTTTCGAACTCACAATTGCTAATGCTACAGATACTCAACTGGTCTAAAGTAGGCATGTTATATTGCTTCTTTAATTAGCACAACAGTTTTCAGCTTTGCTAACATAATTGCCAATGGGGTTTCTAATGATCACATAGCCTTTTAAAATGATGGCTATTGGAACACAGGACTGGTGTTGGTTGATAATGAACCTCAAATCTGTTTGGACCACATGCCATTACAGACATGAGGCTGATGTACCCCAAATCGGATGTTTAGATTGGCTGCCCTGTGAAAGATGGTCCCGGTCCCGGTGGGCGGAGTTAGCTGGGTGGCGTAGTAGAATACAAGGAAGCAGTTACAGCAAAAGGATTTGCAAGAGGGATCAGGAGTGCATGTGTTGCTGTTTATTCGTATTCAATTGTACATTTATAGTTTTGTTAATGATTGCGTGTGTCTCAGGTGTGTTTCTGGTTTGCAACCATCTTCTAGTTAAATTATGTTGGTTTCAAATTGGTTTTATACATTCCAGGAACACTTAAATTACACGTCGGGTTTTGATGAACTAAATATATTAATGATCGAAATCATTACTGTACATTGTGAATTTCGTCGAGAACAAAATTATGCAACAACGGTCAATGGTAACAAAAACCAATTGAGGGCTGTATTCAAACTCACACCAAAAATCGAAATATATGATTGTGAGCACAGGTCCCATTAGAGGACGTTGGGCCCTCATGCCACCCTCATGGAGGCAGGGTGACAGTCTGGTCAGAAACATGCACACCAGTAGCCCGCAGGAAGTCATTTTGTAGGGCTCTGGCTGTGCTCCTCCTGCCCACCCCCCCCCCTTGTGGAACAGTCCTTCTCCTGGTATCTCCTCCATGCTCTTGAGACTGGGTGGATGTGCCGTCCTGGAGGAGCGGGACTACCTGTGCAACCTCACTGGGCTGCAGGTACCAACTCAGGCTACCAGCAGTGTCAAGGACACTTAAAATACAAAGCAACCTTTTTGGGGGTTGTATTGATTTTGCCTCTCTAGTAGCCTCTGAGTTCAGACAAAAGGATTTGTAGAATTGCAAATTATGCAACCATTGAGATTGGTCCAGAAACAAATGGGTTTATTCTGGAATTAGAATACATGGGCCATGCGGCATGTTTAAAATCTGGGATTGGCTTTGCTCTTACATCTGGTTGATTAGATATTATTCAATTGCTGATGACCTAGTTTTATACAACACTCCTCCTTTGGACAGCACCTTATTGGCTACAATTGCAGGAGTCTGAGTGAAATAAGTAACGAACAGCAGTGCAATAACTGATGATTTCGGTTGAAGTCGTTCAGTACAGTTCGTACAGCAATGCAGACAATGTACTGTGTTGACATTATTGTATTGAACAATTATTTGTTTGTCTCTGCATGTCTCTCAGGTGAGAGCCAGTCCAATAGCCCAGGACGCTGATCTGAACTATAGTTTGTTTGTCTCCGTGTGTCTCTCAGGTGAGGGCCAGTGCCATAGCCCAGGACGCTGATCTGAACTATAGTTTGTTTGTCTCCGTGTGTCTCTCAGGTGAGGGCCAGTGCCATAGCCCAGGACGCTGATCTGAACTATGACTATGCCTCCAACAGTGTGATCCTGCACCTGGACGTGGGTGATGAAGTGTGTGTGCAGCTCGACGGGGGCAAAGTGCACGGAGGAAACACCAACAAATACAGCACCTTCTCTGGCTTCCTCATCTACCCTGACTGATACGCACACAAATACATGAACATACAAACACGCGTTCTGAAAAACACAACCTCAAACCAAACAAACAAACTATCTCCCAGGCGAACAAATGCAGCACCTTTTTTAGGATCCTCATCCAACCTGATTCTTTTAACCTCCAGCCTTTCTTTCTAATTTCCGTCTCTGTCTCTCTAGCCTTCTTCATTACTAAAGCCCACAGTATCGAGAGAAACGGCTGCAGTGAAAATGTAAATGTGTAATGGCTCTGTGTTGCTAGTGTTGTTGAGTACATGCCAAACCATGACATTCCAGGCCAAGAGCTGTTACATGGCATCTGAAGTCTATAGAAATGTTAGTATGACACAAACACCCGCACATCTACTGATGCGTTGCATCCAAGATTATTATAGTAACCAAAGCTGAAACTAAACTAAATCATAAACTAGAATGAAACTCATATTTCTCTGTACATCCAACAACAAATATCAAATCCATCATAATAAGAATAATTGGGCAGAAATCTAACTTGATTTTCAAGGATTTTTTTGTGATGGTATTTCTGAGCTTCTTATTGGCTTAAATGCTGTCAATAGACAATGTTTCAAATAGGCCCAACTTGTTCGTTACGATCAATAGATTTGACACTGAAAGGATTACCCCTTACGTGATGTATCTAACTATCTGAGACGTATTAGTATTATGTCAAAAAGCTAATATATAATAGTGTGCAAAATTGTTAGGCCACGGGGCCAACATTGTTTTAAACTGTTTAGCTGGGCACTAAGTGTTTATTTGCTCACAAAAACCCTGTATAACATTAGAATGAGTACCAGTAAATGTCAATACAATAATAAGTTAAAAGAATTGTGGCCTTATTTGGTGGAGTGGTCTGGACCAGTGCTTGTGACACATGTGCACTGCAGCGTGAGTTTGAATCTGGTCCACTGATCTTTCAGTAACACCTCTCCCCTATATCTTTACAGGCTTTCCTGGCAAAATCCTCTGGATAAATTTACAAAATTCCTTGGTAGGTTGTTGATATTATGGAAGATGGCTAGAGTCCTTATAAGACATCAGTTACCTTTTGGACAATATATGGACTTATTCCTACTTATTGTAGTCATCCTTATTTTTGTTTGGTATAAATGGTATATAGTGTTTCAAAGCAAGGCAGCACTAAATGCCAAATCACTAGCTTAGCACAATTATCTTAGTGGCCCAATACGTTTTCACAGTACTGTATATCTCTAGTTATTAATTGTTTACTCATGCACTTACAAATGCTTATTAGAAGAACCTTGCATATCTTGCAACATAATTGGAAGGTTGGAGAATGGTTGTGAGAAAGCTTTTCATTGACTACAATCATACCATAGCTAATTACTAAGCTCAGGCCTCTGAGAATGAACACATTCCTTTACAACTGAGCCTTGGACCTCCAGACAGGCTCTTCCTCAACACCAAAATGACTAAGAAGTGTATCGTGGACTACAGAGAAAGGAGAGGTGAGAACGCCACATCAACAGAGTGGGAGTGAGTGGGAGTCTACACCTGTTGTTGCAGAAGCATGTGATCATTTAATTTGTAATGTTACCTTACTATACTGTGTAACCTAGTCAGGTAACATTATGTACCCTCGTCGGGTAACACTATGTGACCTAGTCGGTAACATTATGTAACCTAGTCGGGTAACACTATGCAACCTAGTCGCTAACGTTATGTAACCTAGTCAGGTAACAATATGTAACCTAGTCGGTAACATTATGTAACTTATTCGGGTAACACTATGTAACCTAGTCGGTAACATTATGTAACCTAGTCAGGTAACAATATGTAACCTAGTCGGGTAACATTATGTAACCTAGTCGGGCAATATTATGTAACCTAGTCGGGTAACACTATGTAACCTAGTCGGGTAACAATATGTAACCTAGTCGGGTAACACTATGTTACCTAGTCGGTAACATTATGTCATCTAGTCAGGTAACACTATGTAACCTAGTCAGTAACAATGTGTCACCTTGTCGTGTAAAACGATTTAACCTAGATGGGTTTAGGCTGTTAGCTGTGCTGGTTGTTGTTCACACAGGCCTCTCATCAGCCAGAATGATCCCTGGATCTGGCCTCTTCCTACCTGCTCTTTTGTGGACATGTATCATTCATTGTAAAGGTGGTTACTTACATTTATTTTCAATATATTGTCACTGGCTAATCTTTCTAGTCAGAAAGGGTCACTCAGGTTTGCTTATTGTCCACACTCCAGACAGAAGCCATTGAGGCAGTGAGATCCATTAACAGACCAAAGGAGCTTTGGATTGCAGTAAACCTATTTAAGAGAGCTTCCGTCCACCATATTTTCACATTAAGGTGATAGAATTTAAACCTAACCAAAAACCCAAACCCACAAAAAAGATGATTATGTCTACAACATACATGGCTGCTGCATTCTGTCCCTAAACCTAAGACTGAAAACATTTAATATAAAACCAAAATGATCAACAAAATAAAAACAGTTAATCAATCTAATTAAAAATATAAAATCTTAACTAATATGAAATCCATATTAAACTATAATAATCTTGGTTGCATTACTCTGATGATATCAACAGATACATGTTAGACACTGTTTATGTGTTCAAATATGATCTGGAATTTTACTATAACTCACTACAAAACATCCATACAAACTCTAGTGCATACAAACAAGCACACACGGATGCAAACATATACATAGACATAAACACACGCCCAGACAATGTCATCTTTACAACTTTGGTAATATATTCACAACTATGTGGTGATGTTTTTTTAACTCTTAGAACAAAATTCCCAATTGGTCTAACTTTACCTCACTTTGTGCATTCCTTTTTGTTTATAGACATCTTTCACTGCACAACCATTGGTTCAAAATGTTTACTTTTCATAAGTGGATTGATTTAATCATTAAAACCAAAACCCTCAATACAGGTTTTTTACAGATCAGTTAAACCAATATCAAAATGAACCAAGTTACTGTATGTTTAAAAATTGCTTTTTGAATAGTAAAACATGCTACAGTGCTATAAATAACAGAGCATTGCAATGTTTTCATATTAAGTATTAATCTCATGCTACCTGTTAACATTAACTGGTTAACTGTAACCAATCAGATAAATGAAAGCACAATTATGTTTGATGGATGGTCATCATACATCAGCCACCTGTATTTTGTCATGTATTGTATTTTTCAGTATTGTACTGTCTATGTGTTATTGTGTTCCTGTGTTCCTCAGTTTGTACAATCATGGCAACAACAAGAGTTTTGGGTTCCAGTCACGCTGGGGTCACATACAAACATTTGTGGACTTGTAACATATCAATTACATATAGTTTGCAACCTTTCTTGTTTTGGCCAATGACAGTTTAGTAATGCGTTAAAAGTACCCCAGCAACTAATGTAAAGTAACTTGTCATGATCATATAAAGAATCCACAGGTACATATTAGCCACTGCATGTAGGTCTGATCTGGATTCTTTGAGTTACTTTCACTTGTAAATGAGCTAAATATCCAAGCTACATGACACTCTCATTCAGACACACAGATGCAAACATACACAGTAGATATATCATACTGTACTGTTAATGTTGCTGCATTATGTATTTCTCAAAATCTGTAGTAGAACAAAAAAATGTAAAGTCTCTAGGTTTAGCAAACTGTTAGGAAGAGATCGCTGGTGGATTAAATACAAGTAAAAAATAATAACAAAAGAGAGAATAAGATCAAAGTATGTGTGATTTACATTGTCAAAGGCAATTACTTTACAGGAACATGTAAGAACAGGTGACATTTATTTTACCTGCAGAATTGGTTATGTACAGTAAAAAAGTTTATGTAGGATTTTGTATGTTGAACTTTTTGAATTGGAATTGTTCTAAGAGTTTTGAAACAGCTTCCTAAAAGATTCTCTGTTTTGAGTTTTGTTCTCTGAGTTTGAAGTATAACACCAAAGCTATATGAAAAAATGTAATTGAATGTCCCCTATCTAGTGTTGTATTGACATGAGCTGACCGGTGTGGAATTGAATAAAATGGTCTCTGTATGCAGACTGTAAATCGAAGGCTGCGAGCTTGGCTATGGCCTCTCGCTTCCTTTCTTCACTCCAAGATGGATTTCCAATATGGCTGAAGACACCAAAAGAAAAAAAATCCTGAATATATTGATCTGAGCTTGTAATACACCCAAGATCACGAACATCAGCCAGTGTGGTGTGTGTGTCCCTGCATGCGTGCTTATCTGTGCGTTCATGTCTGTGTGTGACATTAAGTATCATATTGTAGTTAGTTAAACCCACATGTCCCCTGCTAAGGGGAGTGGGAGGAGTGATGGTGGACCGCTAAATAACACAAAGACTGCACAACGAATGACAGAGCATCATCATTTTGCAGTAATGAGCCACGACATCCTGCTTTTAAACCCTTAACTGTTGGCGGGACTCAATTAGCATTCCTACATTCACTTTACATTCAATTGATAACAGAGCAATTTAAACTGGGTGTCAAAAAGGCATACGCAGAGATGGAGCTTCAGATCCTGTTGGTTATTAGTGTAACCATGAGTCTTCTTTTCTTCAAACGCATGTCAGCTTGTTTATAGTGTGTGTGGACAGTGAGGATACATCTTGCGCAGAGCTACTTACA
>JACXGK010002770.1:5232-36025 GCA_016801125.1 Novumbra hubbsi
ATTACATGCAGTCTTTTACTTTAGAATCCTGGTGACGTCATTACATGCAGTCTTTTACTGTGGCTAAACTGTGTAATAGTAGTGAATGTCTCTTAAACCCAGTATACAAAATATACTGACATTTGTACTTTTATTTTGAAAAGCAGTCATTGCTGTGTTTTTGTTTCCTGTGCTCAGATGTTGCAGTTCCCCCTGGAGTCTCCGGGGGGCTCCACTGTGGCCTGTCTCACCCTGATGACCCTGGGGCTGCTATCGGTCCACATCAGCATACCTCAGCACATAGTGGTCATCGACTCCACCATGGTGGACAATAATGAGGTTGTCAAGAGGTACAAACACACAGACAGTCCCACACACATAGACAGACAGTCCCACACACACACATAGACAGACACCACACATAGACAGACACCACGCACACACACACACACACACACTGTCCTTGTTCACAAGTGTTGTTTCTTCTCCCTCAGTATCTCCTTACTGGCTGAGGATGATGACGATGAGGAGGTAGAGGAGGGCGATGGTCGGAAGAGGATGAAGTCTCGCCAGGCTTCCCACACCAGTTACCTGATGATGCGTGGGTACTGTGTCCCTGGGATCCTCCACCTGCGGAACCTCCACACCAACGACAGCATTGTGGTGGAGTCCTGTTCCATGAGGCTGCAGCTCCGACACACACCTGGACACACTCTGTTCACGCCCCGGGGTAGGTACACACACACACACTCTCACTGTTCACTGCCCAGCGTAGGTACACACACACACACACACACACACGGCCACTTTAGAAGATATTTGTTGTTCTACTCTGAGGACTAAACTCAGCTCTGTTCATCCCTCTCTCTTTCACCTCAGACTCTCCTCCTCTAGACTTTTCCAGACACGGCCCCTCTCTTCTCCCCCCGCTGATCACCCGCTCCCTCCAGGCCCGGCCTCCCTCCTCCGCGGGGAGGTGTGAGGAGCGCCTGGTGACCCAGCGGGGGTACACCCCCGCAGACCTGGAGGCCGTGGCCCAGCTGACGGCAACGCTGGAGAGACACGGAGCGTTTGGAATGGACCGACGGGAGCTGGTGACGGCACATGCACTCCTGGAGGAGGCGCAGGGCGGAAGGAGTCGAGGACTGCAGTTGTACCTACAGGTACACACGCGTTTGTTTTACTATACTTGTGAGGACTCTTTTGGCACCACCCCGAGGCCTAGAAAAAATGCCCTGTTTGTCTTTTTCGATTGGCTGTAGGACCTGCTGGAGGAGGAGCTAGTGTTGGAGGTGGGCGCATCCTCAGCGCGGTTAGTGTTGTTCAGTCTGGCAGAGCCCTGGCTGCTGACCTCCAACAGGGGCCAGGAAGACGTGCCCCTGCGAAAGGCCTCCCCCCTGGGGGACCGGTGGCAAAACAACCCCCTGTTCCGCAGGAGGTCCATGCAGGGCCTGGGAGAGAAGGAGCCCCCCAGGAAAAGGGGGAGAAGAGAGAAGCAGACCGAGGTGGAGGGGAAGGAGAAAACCACAGGCCGTAGAGGGGAAAAAGGCAAGGGAGGGGAGGAGCGGGGAGGGGAGACCAGTGAGGGAGGGGAGAAGCAAGGAGGAGAGGAGCGGGGAGGGGAGACCAGTGAGGGAGGAGGTTGGGGGAAGAACATGGGGCCTGAGGAGAAAGATGTGACTGTGAAGCAGAGAAGGATGGAGACCCGACAGGAAATGGAGAAGCAGCACAACAAACCATCATCAGCTGACCCGACCTCTGTGACGGAACAGAACCCAGGTGAGGGGGGGGCATTCGCCTGTATACGTAGCATTATAACGGAGACTTTCACAAGCATTCGCCTGTATAACATGGCCGGCGGTTGTATGTTAGCCTTAACGCGGAAACTCTCTCTTATCTTAACCGGCTGTGTTGTTTCTCCAGAGAAGCTCTTTTCATCACCGCCCCAGGGGATGAGGAAGGATGTTGCTGATGGTGGCGGTGAGGGTAGCCTGTCCTTCGTCAGTCGTCCGTGGCGTATCGTGGACGGTAGTCTAAACACCCCGGTGTGCAAGGGGATGCTGGAGGCGGTTATGTTCCAGATCATGTCCCGCCCCGGGCTGACGGAACCCGTCTTACTAGAACGCTACCGGGGAGTTCTGCAACCGGTGGTCGTCATGGAGCTGGTGCAGGTAGGACACACACACACACTCTGGTTTTACTGTTGAAGTGAGGACCGGCCATTAAGTTATTCAAAATAACAATAAACTCTCTCCTCCCACCTCCTCTCTCCCCCTAGGCTCTTGTACAGTTAGGCTGTGTAAACAAGAAGTACGTGACCAGACGTCCAAAGCCCTCCCTCTTCTCCAGTCCTGCCGCCCCTCCCCAGGTGTGGGAGAAGACGGGGGAGGCGGGGCTGAGGACGGGGGAGGTGACCTTCTACGAGCCAACCGTTGAATGCTGTCTGCGTCTGGCACAGGTGTTTCCACACGAGTGCAACTGGAATCCCTGGTTGCAGTTCTCCCAACATGAGAGGGGCCAGAGTTTTACCTAGGGGTCCCTGGTTGCAGTTCACCCAACATGAGAGGGGCCAGAGTTTTACCTAGGGGGACGCGCTATGAGGGTTGTGTTCTTGAGGGTTCGTACCGGACGAGGGGGATTTATTTCAGAGGAACTACAAGTTGTCATTAGTATCCGTTCTGGTTCTACAGAATGCTCCAGACTTGTGCTTTGGTTTTATTTTATAGGGAAGATATTACTCATGTTTTATTTCTGTTTTTTTTGCTTGACAGTGTGATTAAAGAAGTACATTTGATGGGACTTGATGCTTGTATCTTTAAAATTAGCAAAAACTATCCTGTGATTGGTGGTAGGTACATGGTCACAGAGCCCCTGGAACACACACGTATTACTGCACAGAACCGGATGGAGAGATATTTAACATGAACACACACGCACCTGCAGTTCTCAGAAGCAAGGACCTCTGTGTAGGACATGATGGTGGACCTGTGGGGGGAAGCTGCTGTAATGATGGCCCAGGACAGATCTCCGTAAGGCTTCATGGCGTTAAATCTCGCCTTTGCTACCTGATTTCCCAACTAAATGATGAAGGCAGATGATTTTAAATAAACAAAATACGTCAGTATTTGATTAGGCTTGTTATAAGGCTGCATCACAACGGGCCTGCAATTACAAAACTGTTGCTGTTAGCTGCTGTGGGACCTGGATCATAATTGCTCAACCTTCGCTAAAAGACGAACTTTACTAAAGACGCTCTTGTCGTTGTAACGTCTGATCTATCCATCTTTTAATTATACTGCTCAACAACTTTACTAAAGACGTTTCCCAAGGGCACAGATCATTATATTAAATGTTTATAAATTATTGTTTTTCTTTCGTCTGGCAACGCTGGTTACGTTCCCACGCTCACACATTGGCCATCATACAAACGCATTTTGGAATAGGAAAACAAATATAGATGTTTATCAATTCATTGTACACTTAATAATATCCAGCAAAAAATAATATAATCAAAACTTAATTAAGAGAGATTCGAAGTGTAAAAAAGTAAAATAAAAAACAAAGGTACACAAAATCATGATATGACTTATGCATTTGTCATTACATTGCACGTATTTTAAGTTATTTTTACATCAACAATTGTCACAAAGTGCTTATATAAACAGTTCAGCACAACTGCAGCATGTACACACGTGTGTTTGTGTGCGTGATTATACTTGTTTGTGTGCGTGTTTGTACATGAGTGTGATTGTATGAGAACGCTCAAGACAGCAATAAGATAGGCGGACCGGAGGCGCGTGTTTAAACAGGTATAATTAATTACCCCGCGCGCTCTCCTGAATACAAATGAGTCTCGAGTATCGGTCTGTGAGTGTGGTTTCATTTCCCTATTCTCTACTGAATTAGGCCTGGATTAAATCCGAAAGTGGGTGATGCTCATTGAGATTACCAATCACGTTAAATGCCGCGGATGCAATTGGAAGGTCCTTTCAAAAACTGCAAATTTATAACCTGTTTTGGGATTGAGTGATGGCCATGTAATTCTTTGCAGCCAGAACAATGCGAATACAGTTAAGTAGTCTATTTGAATCATGATTTAGCTCCCTTGATAAAGCAGGGGACCAGGACAAAGGTAACGTATGCACTCACTACTTTAAATGACCAAATTACTCAATTGTAAAAAGGAATCTAAATCAAATAATGAGCTATTACATTATATTAGCAATAAGGCTGTTCAAGCTTTGAACCAGGTCTATATGAACCATGACCGATACTATTCACGTCTTCATTTACTTCTGTCGACCACGACAAACTGAGGACTAAGGTGTCATCCCACGGAACAACGCCCATCATTCGGACGTAGATCAGGGTTCAAAGGCCGGATCCATAGGTTCAAAAGCGCTACCGGACAACAGACTGGCAGCTCTGATTAACGCGGCGAATTTGCCAAACCATTTTTAACCCTTCAACTTGACATGTGTGGTAATTGGCCTGTGTGACTTGTCATTTCAACTTGTGTGTGTATGTTTCTATGTGCGTGCGTGTTAACTGTAGTTCTGCGTCCTTCATAGGTATATTGTTCTTTCGTTAAATAAAATATAGGTTTTTTTCAGTAATTTGAATGATGCGGTGGTTTTAGAATAATTAGAATGTGAAGTAAACTGCGGAACACAGCGATGATCAAAGAGTTCTGAATTAATCAACCCACCCAGCTCTCCTCCGGTGAAGACTTTCAGAAGGCTTTTAAACTTAAAACATAATTTACATAATCCAGTGATGTCATATTACACTCAGGCAGGCACCGCTGGTCTATTTACACACAGAAGCCCCTTTCATTTCAGAGATTTTCGAATGTCAGGAATAATCTCAACGTTTGATATATTGTCATGTACATATACATTTAGCAGAACGTAGCCTTTACTGGGATGGGAAAGTGTCATACAAGTATAAGAAGAATGAGATTGATTAAGTGTCACTGAATTGACATTTGAGACTGTTTTAACAACATTGTTTATAGTAAAATAAGTACAAATATTATATTTGTATGTTTTTTTGTTGTTGGTTCTATCCTTATAATATTCCCTGCCTGGATTTAGATTAGCCTAAATTAGTTCAGGAATTTTCGGTTTCACAAATGAAAAAATAAATTTCATGGATTAACATATTTTTTGTATGTCTCCTTCCTCTGCTACATCTGTATGGTCCTTCAGTCAAGTGCTGAATTAAAAGCAGCAGATTCAACTACAAAGGGCCAATGATTGGTGGACGGGAAACAATCGCAGATCAGATAGTAACTCTTTAAGCCTGGACAAGTTTATAATTACGGGGTGGATGATGAATTCAACTTCCCGAACTCATAAAAGTTACTGTCTCCTTTTTAAACCCAGTGATGTCACCATCAGTCTGATCTCTTTCACCACAAGCAGTTATCATACCCGGTCCTCTAGTTGGCTGCTACTTAAAGTTCCTAGGATATTTATAGCATTAGTTAAGACTGCCTTCTATTGTGTTCCAGAGCCATGGAACAGACTGCAAATGTTAGTACATCTAAATTAATTAGTTTAACTGTGGTTAAACTGTGGTGCTAATTCTTTCTTTAGGCCGCAACGTGTTGTTGTAGTTTATTATCTTCTTATCGTCTTTAAACAGCGTGATGTATAGACTGCCTTCTAAATCAGGTCTACCTCGTAACAGAGACTCTGGTTCTCAATGGGATTTTCCAGGAAAAATGTGGAACATCAAAACACATGAGGCCATTAGTGATTATTTAACAGCTAGGGGGTCCAACTGTTTTGATTAGACCCCATCGCAGGGTCTAAAAAAGGAACACAAATATATAGAATATAAATACTGTGAGCTGACATCTACGATGGAGTGGCGTGTACAGTAGAGTGTCACGGTTGCAGTTTTGAAAAAACATGTCGCGAGACTGGGAAACCCATGCTGATTAGCCGTGATCAACACTTTGTCAGGCTGAAGAATTTTGTAAACAATAGAAAAATAGAAAATCAAAAACGACATCGAGATGTGCTGTGGATATTTACCCAAGAATATTTGCTAATATAATTACTTACTTTTTCATATGTACTGGGGGGTAAATCTAATCTAGTGTTTCATTCATTGCTAATAATTAAACAAAACGTTGGATTTTATTCCACCATGAAAAAACAAAATATTCTGTGGAGACAGATCACATATAAATCACGCATGCTGAATGTTTTTTCTCCCTGTTACATCATTTGATCGTCTCCATTTACAAGTGTGGGGACTGCATACCTGCAATCTTTCTTTTTTGTTGTTTCTATCTTACATTTAATGCTACTGCGTAGATGGCCCGTGACATGTCGTAAGAATTCAATTTTGAATGCTATTTTGTGCATTTGACAATAAAAAAGACTGATATTCGGAAAACCAAATCGATTGAACCATACATATTTAGCCCACGTCTTGTAATCAGAAGGCTGTAGTGTGTTTGTTGCACCTGCAGAGGGGGCCAGAGCGTTCCAGAACCAAACCTGGGCATCGGAGGTTTTCTTCAAACGTTTGCAGGTGCGCGTGTGTATTCGCGCGTTCGCCCGCTCGTGTACGTGTGAGAAAGCTAGAAACGCTGACACTGAAAGACAGTGGGATAGAGAGAGAGAATGGATGGGTGGATGGATTAATTTCCATAATCATCATATGACTAACACAACGCGCCCACACCAGTAGGCTAACACCTACCATAAACACAACTTTTCAATGTTTTAATAGCTCCCAAAGTGCACTAACAAAGCACTCCGACACAGCGTACACCCACATACTAGCCCACTGGGTGTTGATGGACCGGTTTTAAAATGAGAAACAACCTCTTCACAACGTTAAGTGCTTTTTTTGGACGTGTTTTAATGTAGCTATTTGTTAAATTGATGGAGGAGATGACACTTAATCTAGCCTGGCGCTTATAGTGTATGTGTGCGAGTGTTTCAGATAAAATGATTTAATTTTTATTAATACATTATAACCTTATCAACCTCCTCTTCATTTCGCTTTCTAATGGAAAGAGGACACGTTGACATATTTTATATAGTAAATACATAGGAAATATTACATGTTGATTTTGGAAAAGCCTGTTGCCTTAACCTGATGCAAAATTGGTGTAATGTGAACCCCTGAAAAGCAGTGTTCCGTTAATTATGTTCATTTATTATTATATCAGTGAAATATGGCAAGCTCACATGTTTGATAAAGGAAAAGAAAAACAACATTCGCTAACAACATTCGCTAAATAGTGGATGCCACATTCAAACGAATATTGTTTTGTGTTACGCATTTTGACTGTGTATATCTAACAACCCATATGATACAGTAATTCATACTAGATGGTCTAATTGCCTCGGTAGGTTAATTAGGCCTGCAATAACAACCAAGAAGAAATGCAGCCCTGTTATAATTATTTTACTCATCAATTCATGCGTCTGACAGTGTGAGTGTCAATCCGTTAATTACGTGTCTTTAATAATAAAGCTTTATTTAGATATCTTCCGCAGAGCTTGAGTCTGTGACGTCGTGTGGTTACTGTCTGATAGCTGGTCGGTGGCGGGCGCGCTCTCCCGGGTTCTACAGCGCGGGGATTGGATTCTCTCTCCTTCCGCAGAATTGACTCTGACAATTACAATGGCGGGATAATTGCAATCTGTCGCAGTGTATTTCGTGTTAACATATCACAAAGTTATCCCAACGTGATTCACTGCACATATGCTCTGTTTTACATAGACAGACCCTCCACGCAATTATAACCGAATTTCACGGTGGGGGCTTTTAATGCTAATTTAGCCTCTTTCTGGCCCACGGACCTGGGTGACATGCCAAACCGGTCCATGCATGCACAGTGTGACAGAGAGAGGAGAGAATTAAAGGGAGTCTGTGTGAGAGAGGAGAGAATGCAAAAGGAGGCAAAGATAGGAAGAGAGGGGAGGGGCAGACAAAAGGGTGAGGGTGTGAGGGATATAGAGAGAGGGAGGGTGGATGGAGGGTGAGATTCAATAAACTGGTAGAGGGAGAGGGGGGGATCAGATATCGGGCGGGCGTCTTTGTTTAACCAGCCTCGCGCCTCTCAACCGGGGTAATGGGACAGAAGATATTGGCACCCCGCGGTAGGCGCGAGGCCGACAGAAGCGACGAATTAAAAAGGTGTCAATAAATGTGCTCGAGACAATGAGCTAAAACACACACGGGCCGTCGGCGGGACAAAGGCGGACAGATGGAGGGGAGGGGTGGGGGGGGGTCGGCCGGGTGCTGCGGTGCATGCATGTGGGGTGGGGTGGGGTTCTTGACAGGGACCCCATCAGAGAGAGATCAGAGCTGGGAAATGGGAGGACAATGTTCTGGGAATAATTTAAACCGATTTGGGAGCACGGTCCCCGAAGTGAATAATTTAGCCGTTGATTAACTAACTAAACAAGAGCCAATATTAATCAACTCATTCCAAACGGAAGACTCATGTTTCATGCGCCGGACAGTCAGGATATATGTTTTTAGTGAACAACAATCAAACCTTAGGCTAACATATCATCCTGCACACACACACAAACTTTCTCTTTTGACCAATGAAATCACCTATTCTGCCAACGGAGCATATGATATCAAATGGGCTGTGTATGTAGCAGAACGAAGCCATAGACAAACCTGATACTGAAGATGCCGTCTGGATTTAAACAGCACATTTTGGGATGGATGCTAAGTATGTTGTTTATATCTGCATAATCTATAAGTAGAATCACTGTCATACTTCAAATGCTATGACATTCCACGTTTGAATGTGAGTGGTCTTGAGACCTGAGCACAAATCAGCACATGCGTGTAATATTACCCATCCGGGGACCGTTTTGGCTCGATAGCATCAGTTTTACATCCAGTGGCCAAAAATTGCGGAGTGCATTTTTAAAATGAACTGTCTTCCTAAGAGCAAATTCAACCAAGGGCCTAACAGGGCCACTGGGGGACGCTGTAATGTAACCCACAGTGTCAAGCTCTGCTTCCTTTAATTAAGGTTTAAATTGGCTGCATTTAATTGAGCTAATTAGCCAGGATAACGTCTTTAATTCATAAGCAATTATCTGCCATATGATACATGGTTTTTCTTTCATCCAGGCTTCGCTTCTTTCTCAACCATTTTACTCTCCAAGCATTCTCTTGCGCTGCTCTGCTCATGTATGTCCAACATTTTGTTTTTATGTCAACAAGCTTTGGAAAAATAATTAGGGGCTAAATTATCAGAGACATTTCAATTAGGCATAAATATCATCCGGCCCTCGGTTGCGTTGCTGTTAAGCCTAATTAATTCCCACACGGAGAAAATATAGGCACAAACACTCAATGGCATAGGCTTAGGCTATATGAGTGGACTAGGTTGACACAAACGTTAGTCTGTAGGGCATGAGACTCTTGAAATAGCAACAAAGTCTTGGATATAGAACAAATGGTGTGGTGTTTAGGCAGGCCTAAACCAATCAAATGTACGTATTGACTAAATGGAAAAACTCGTGTCGTAATGACTTTCGGAGGGCCACGTGCCTCAGAACCATTAGAACCCGTTCCGTCGTTCTGGGTTCAGTTTTGAGTTGGAGCCTGAGCCGGCACGGGATATTCACTGGGGCTTGCTGGGAAGCGGAAATGTAAATGAGAGGCACGCGAACCTGATCCTCCCTAATTAAAACATATTCTGTCGTTTACCTTGCATGTGGCTAGGTACATGTGGCTGTAAGAAGGGCCCGAGGGAAACCCAGGCTTCCTCTCCCTCCAGCAAGTCTACTGGCAGATGGTCGGTAGGCTTGAACCCACCGGCCGGACGGGTATGTCCTGATAGGGAAGCTTTTCTTTCGTTTACTCTCTTTTTTTATTCTTGTCTTCTCTCTGGCTCTGCTCCTCTGTTTGCGGCTCCCCGCGTCACATCCCCAAAACGTGCGCCACCCGACCGCCGAGAGGATTATAGCGCGCGGTAACAAAGTGAATATGAACCACTTAAAAAACACACAAACCCCCACAGACGCTGTAGAATTGGATAAGGGTGATCATTTAAAAAAATGTATTATGCTAGTTTGCCTTGGCATACAGAGTAATTAAAATATTTCCCCCATTTTAGAATGTTTAGCATTAAGGCCACAATGCTGGACAGCCGCAAAGCCATTGGTGAATGCTGATGCTTGAGGCATTTATGTTCTGCTTTCGCGGACACATATTAAGCATAATCTAGGACTAAAGAACAAATCTAGCTCAATTTAGTTATCCATTGGTCTTGATGGTTTTAGTCCTCGACAAGGCTTGATCTTGCTCATCTTGCCATAAGTAAATCTATTTTTACAGCTAATTTGCTATTATTCGGGGTTAGTACAATGGGACAGGTCATGAAAGATTGGTGGTTTGATTTCCCAAGCGGATAAGGTGAAAACACCGTCGCTGTAGCCCTTGAGCAAGGTGTTTAAACCGAATTCCACATGTAAGTCGTTCTGGTTGAAAACAAATCCAACATCATCTAAATGTATCAGGTCAGTGGCAGTAAACTAATACCCTGTAATTTATTGACTGGAGGTACATCCTATATATAAAAGGATGTGACAAAACAGTGAAGGTGTTATCACTGGGTTACATGAGAGGAAAGCATGCGCACAGTCTATATTTAAATATATATATATATATATATATATATATTTTAAATAGGCTTATGCTAATGAAACTAAATAGTCTTTTGGTTTTAGTAGAAGCGTTACTCGTTTCCAATCACTTGAATAGAACCAACTGATCTTACAATGTAATTAGGCCATGACGAATAAAAACGGCCTATTTATACAAAAACATACAAAACATAATGGATCAAATGAAGTCATGCGCACCTGAATGGAGATTATATTGCTTTATACCAACTGAGTATCATCGACCGGTTAAAACGAATGAAAACGCCGTTTTATGGCAAAACAATAATTGCGTTTGTACTAATCCTGTTTGAAGCTGACAAACTATTACATGAGCTAATAGCAACATATGCAGTTTCATTAAATACTGTGAAATCATCAATCAGGTTTTTCGTTTTAAATGAATTACAATAGGAACTGAAAAGTAATCTGAAGAAAACAAACGGCAGCTACATTTCCTCAAACTAACCCAACACGTTAACATGATGAAACATTGGCTCTCCTCTGATCTTTTGGACACGTGTTGGATTAGTCCAGAACTCGTCTCCAGCTCCAAACCAATAAGCACCTGTACTGTGATTTTTTTTTCAGGAATACCATCCGATGTCCTAAAACAACTAACTAAACTTCCACAACTCTAGGTATGACCAAGATGACTTAAGCAGTGGAAATGCACGTTTTATCGGTCAGTTCTTTCTGAGCTGGTCTACTGTCTGTCAACACAAGTGAAAGCGCCATTCTCTCCCCAATTGGCTGTAACTATATTGTCAAATTTTCATACCAGAAACGGGATTTGACTGTAGTGTACAGTATTTCCCCAGGTCTATATTCACACCAGAAATGGGATGTGATCGTTGTGTACATTAGGCCTATATTCTCAGATCTATATTTACACCAGAAACGGGATTTGATCGTTGTGTACAGTAGGCCTATATCCTCCGATCTATATTCAAACAAGAAACTGGATTTTATTGTAGTGTGCATTATACCCTCATGTCTGTGTTCTATAGTTGCGTGTTTTTAACAAAATACCAATTTTACGTGTTATGAGGAATAAGTGAAATTTCAAAGACTTTCTTTTTCCATTTTCGTCAATGTGCTCTTATTTCAGTGTTCTCCCTTCCCGTCCATCATTCCTCTCTTCTCTCCCCCTTATTTTTTCTCCTCCCTCCCCCCTCTTCCCTCTGTCACGCACCTTCATCATAAAACGTACGGCGGGTGATTAAATACCGGGCCGGTCCAAATATATGCAAACGATCACGGCGCACAAAGGCTGCTCACAAATTGGCGTCACCATTTCTCAAATGATATCATTACTATATTTTGAAAATGTTAATCTGTTGAGCTGGATTTCCCGCGGGAGTTGAGTAAATTAGCTCTATTTCCGCGAAGCTCGTGCCAAGGCAGCGGAGGAAAGGCGAGGGAGGGAGGACATGGAGGAGGGGAAAAGGTAGGGAGAAGGAGAGGGAAGGATAGAGAAGGGGAGAAAAAAAATGCCAAGCACCTCTGATTCGCTGATTACAATTAGCCTCTCAGGTTCGGACTTCTTCAAGCACTGATAATTGTTGGCATATTAAGCACGTTTTTACCGAAAGGTGATAAGTCAGATTTAATTGAAATGAAATGATTGCTTTAATGGAAGTTGGGTTTGTATTATTAAAATACCTCATTCTCATTTTGAATTCAGTTTTCTCCCTCTACACAAACGAAGACGAGAGAGAGGGTGGTTTTGAGGTCATTACCGGTAGCCGGATTGAATGAGGTAATTTGAATGGAATTACTTTTTTTAACCCTTTCTATCAAAAATGGACTGAATTAAAAAAGAAACTCAAAATCATTCGCCTTTTTTTCGGTTTTCCCCCACTGCGACAGTGGGACAATTACATATAATTAGATAGAGAAAAAGTTTTTAATTGCGTGGGATTAGAGAATGGAACGTATTCGCTCGCAGGATCAGACGGAAAATGGTTTTGTCATTTTCTCTCTAACACTTTACAATCCAAGCTTTTCATTTAGTGTCAGGAAACGAAGCACTGAATCAGAAGAAATCCCTTTGCTCTATAATTGGAACCTGACTCTAGTTAGTTTAGAAAGCAGGGATCAAAATCAAATCACTCACCAAAACAATTAATTTAGATTTCTCCCTCCCCCTTCACTTGCCTTAATTATCAACCGATCGACTAATCACGTGCGACTTCATTTAGATAGTTAAAAATTAACTTGCGTGAAGTTAATTGGGTAATTAAAACAGTCAACTGCCTCCCGTTAATTCCCTTAATTAAAAAGGAATGCAACGTCACGTGGTTTTAGGGGAGCATTATTGACAAGCGGAGAAAAGAGAACGACGAAGAGGAGGGGGAGGCGGCAGAGGAAGATGAGACATGACGAGAAGTGGGGGAAAAGTTGAAAGTAGTGGAGCTGGAAGGAGAGAAGGAGGAATGGCGCTTCATGTAATTGGCTGAGGGGTTATTGGTTTGTTTTGCGCGGGGTTGGGTTGGCGTGTGTGGTGGGGTGTTGGTCGCTGCACCTGCGTGTCTGCCTGGGGCTATAGTAATGATGAATTTAATAACTGGGAACCCAAGGGATTTTCCGCCCCACGTATTGACCCTAACCGCAAGTAGCCAGCGGGAGATATGACTGCAGGCGCAGCCTACTGGTCTCACGGAAAGGACACGTCGATTAATTCATCTAATGTCAAGAACACTCAAAGCTAAAGCCGCCTCGACTCATCGAAGGTCGTGAGCTGTTGTTATAAAGTATTAGAAAAGTAATCTATAACCAGTCTAAGGATTTACATCAGCTAGAGTTTAGGAACTGTTTTCGTGAAGGCTGTAATAGCCAGCTCTTGTAGCTGACTGAACATCTGTTGGAATCTAATTGCGGTACTAAGGATGTTATGAAAAAGCTATTGGTATAAAATAATGGCGTACAAACATATGTTGGTGTTAATTATGGCATTAATGAGGTATTAACGGTATAATGGCTGATATAAACATGCTTAAGCAATATTTTGTTACGGATGTTATTATAGTATTAAGGCTTCTAATACTATGGCTTGGTAGCGGAATTGTAGAATTAATCTTATAGTTTGTTGTATGGTCTTGGGTACTAAACAACCTATATTATGTTTACATTTCTTTGATTTGATTTATGTCCCACCGTTTTATAAGGCCGGAGGTAAACAAAAACGAATGCTAGATACAAAGATGGTTCTCTATCAAATAATCAGGGTTTTGTCTCCCTCCAGTGGACGCTGCGTCAATACAGCCTAGAGAGTGACATCAAGACTACTTTTCTTCCAGTGGGTAGGGCTTTGAAGATGTGTGCTGGAGAGCTGCCAATGTGTCTGCAATGAGTGATTTCCCTGCTTGGTCCATCTCAAGCACAAGGGTCAAAATACACAAAGCATATAGATCTATAGTATCGAGTGAGGCCACATACTATCTTTAAGCCTTAACAATGTCCACCAGTAATGGACACACCATAATAACACACGTTCAGCGTACTTGTGCATGTTGCTCGCAGTGTCGACGTAACCAGTAAGCACAGAAAGGTCTGGGAGCCAAATGTGCGTAGCGACCACTTTAATCAGAGGTACAAAGAAGCAGGCGAAAGGGCAAAACAGTGGAGAGGCAATCTGGTCAAGTACTTGGGGCATCAGAGATGAGGCAGGCAGGCCAAACAATCCCAAGGGGAGGCCGGATGGTCACAAAGCCTGGTAGCAGACGACTTTTAAAAACAAGGGTTCGCAACAATCAGGTCGCGAGAACGCGGTCCAGGGGTCGGTACCCAGAGTGATAGCCGGTTCGGTACAAGAGAAAACCATCTAACGGGCAGTAAAGGACAACAGGCGTTCGGTATTCTGGTGATTGTCATCTGCTGTTTGACTTACGTTCAGAGGTAGAATGCTGATCGTGTGTCCCCAAAAATCTGATAAGGAACTGGGTTTGTGAGTGGATCTCAGTCCGCAGACTCATTCAACACTCATTTATTGATGTTTGAAAATGTGCCGTTATGTGGGTCTTGAAGGGTTGTTTTCTCCACATTTTCCTCTTGCCATCACTTTTTAGTCAATTGTAACAGGCCGTTTGCAACTGAGTTAATCAGAATCAGCTTTATTGTTAACAGTCTTAGTTAAAGTTAAAACTCGTACAAAGAAGAAGCAATGTACAAACAATATCCAGAACCGCCGCCGCCTTCTCTGGGGTAAGTGCAAAATGGTCCCATAGTCTGACAAAAAAAATATCTAAATTATTTTGGGGAATCGTCCTCCGGATGCGCAGTTTAAAAGCCATAATCTGTGATAGTACTAGTGCACATGGCATGGGTGACTTACACATCTGTGATGGTATGGGGGTGCATGTCAAGAAAGACATATTTGATTTTGATAAATAAAGGATTTGCACATCTTTGCATTCTACACAGGAAACAGGGTTGTATGCAGTAAATGTAATGTTGTTCATTTCTAAATATTTCTTACATTTGAAATATGTTAATGTTAATTTTTGCATATTTCTTAGTGAACAGAAAAATTGCCACATCATAATAAGTATGATTAATCTAAATTGTGAAGGATTAACCCTACCCCATCCGGTTGCTCTAGGTGATCAGGCCAAAGATTCTCATCAACATCACATCTGTTGTTTTCTCCTTGTCACTCCTATGTCACCTGGCAAGTAATTTGTCAAATTAGCAGACATCCCAAACATTCCATGACATATATATTTATGGAATTCACATGCCTGTCTGATTTTGATAATTGTATAAATCATTTTGCATGTGATGGCTCACACGATGAATGTTTAGAAGAGTATGACAATTTCACTGAGAATCAACTCATCAGTTTTGATCAGCTAGCAATGTACATGTATTTGGCTTATTGTAGACAATTGCACTGTCTTTTGTGCAAACCATGTGTAAATGTGCTTAATTGACTAGCTGGTGTGAACAAGAAACTACTTGTTCAGAGATTTGGATTAAATGTTTTGAAAAAAATTGTTCTAATTTGAGAATTTCTCGTTTAAGAAGAAATGTAATACTGTTGCATTACAATAAAAGTTTATATTAATACTGCTGTATTTCCTTCTGTTTGTATTCATACTCTCATAGTAAAATGTTTTTGCATTAATACTTTTGTATTACTGTATAAGTTTGTATTAATACTGTTGTATTAATGTGTTTTTTATTTTACCTACAGTTTTGGTTTGTATGAATACTGTTTTATTACTTTGTTAGTTTGTATTAATACTATTGTATTAGTGTTAGGTTGTATAAATAGTATTGCATTACATCGCTCTCTGATTACCATATTGGGTGTGGTAAGGTTGAGGCAGGTGCCGGTAACTGTCGATTTTTCAGGAAAGTTGGAAGGGTTCCAATGCTCGCCTATACTCAGTATCCTTATTTAAAACAACAACAACATAATACCAGACACAATAACGACAACAACAAAAACAACAATAACAAACAGTGCAAATGTTCACAAACTCTAAATAAACTACAGTGGGAAAGCTTACATTCTGCACAGGGTATGACAACTGAACTGGTGTTCACTTTACCGCTGACAGTTCCAACACACTGCCCTGTACATCCTACACCGAGGGTTGTAGCAAAGCCTCTGTCAGCTGCTCTCTCAACTACAGCACAACAGTTTAGAGTTCAGCACTAACTACATAATCCTCTCTCCACCCTCCCCTCTCTCAACACTCTCTCAAACCTCTCTCTCAGTTGAGACATCAAGGCATAATAACACAGCTGTAAGTTTTAGCCTAGATACTAATTTGGTAGGGGTGGAGATTCCCTGCTCAGGAGTAGCTCAACTACTGACCAATAAGCATCTGAAAATGTCCTCTCTACCTTCTGTTGAGGCACATTTGAGCCTAGTAGACCTAATGTATTATATTCACTTACCTGTTTTCAATACTAAATGTGTAAAACTCAAAACTTTTAAAGGCCGTTTTTTGTCAGTTTGTTCACTTTCCGGTTGTGTTCTTTTTGGGTATTTGGTAAGATTCACTTTTAATTCATCATTTTTGCATTAGATGCAGGAAGGCCAGTCAAAACACTGTCGAAGATTAAACACACACACGCGCGCGCGCGTGCTACTCAGATAAAAGGGAAACAAGGCGAGCAGAACTCTGGCCCTGTATGCAAGTCGCGCGTGTCTTGTTATCAAGTTAATTAAAGCTAGCATCTGACAATGTCACTCGTGCCCGGCAACAAGGGAAGAAGGAAAGAAGAAAAAAGAAGGGAAAAAAACATATTTAAATGCGTCGTCTCTCAGGACCGCATGTCAAGGGCTGCTTTTCATCGCGCGCCGCGTGTGTTTGGCTCGCGCCGCGCTCTGCAGAATCCGGAGGGGGCCCTCTTTCACACAAACCGCTTTTATAAGCAAATGACAAGAAGGCAATTATCAAAAAAATAATAATACTAGGACGGAATATGTATATATTTATATATATATGTGTATTATATATATTAAAAGGAAATTTCCATAATTCTTTAGGTCGTTGCGTAAAAAAATAAAAAGCTACAGTTGAAGGAGAATGTAAAGAATGGCGAGAGAGAGCGATGAGGATGGGGTGAGAGGGAAACAGAGAGAGTGAGAGACACAAATAGAGAGAGAGGAAGATACAAAGGGAGACAGCATCAAAAGCAGCTCTCTACCCATTCAAAGCTCCACTCAGACATGGAAAGGGGGTTTTTAACAACCCGGCGAGGATCCAGCTAGCTATCCAACCCTCGACATGAAAAGGAGTCGATTTAAATGTCCACATTGAAATTCAGAGAGCCATGTTCGGGAGTGTGGACCCGCGGGGTCAAGTGACGAAGGGATTATACGGTTCTTCATAATAATATTAATTAAACAATTTACATGCTAATAAGGTAACAATTATCAGGCCGCTCTGTAGAAAGATCCGGGTTATTACAACACGCAGACGCACCAGCCACGGGGTCACGGAGACCGGGAGGGAGAAACCCGGCAACTCAAATTAACAATCTGTCAGCTGCTGAAATTGGATAAATAAAGTAGAATTAATTCACAGTAATGGAGGGGAGAGCGAGAGAAGGAGGGCGGGTGAGAGGGAGGTAGAGAGATGGGGAGAGGGGGGATGGAGAGAGGCAGAAAAAAGGAGGGCGAGGAAAATGTGACAGGAAAGAGAAAGAGGGTGGAGCGAAAGGGACCGAGAGATAATGACAGACAGAAGAGAGGGAGAAAGAAAGAGAGTAACAGAGAGAGAGAGAGAGAGAAAGAAAGAGACAGAGGAACAGAGAGAGAGAAGAACGCGCACTTCAGTATTTGTCTCTGATTACCATTCTGTATTCAGAGGCACGGGTGGCTTTCTGTCAAGAAATTTAAGAGAAAATGAAGCGGTTATCGCCTCGAGCCAAATCTGGCCCCCTTCGACACCGTTTACAATTTATATGTATAATCTTAGTGTCTCCCTCTCTCTCTCTCTCTCTCTCTCTCTCTCTCTCTCCCTCTCGCTTACATTGAGCAATTGCAAGAGCCACCTGGATATATATCATTGGTGTATTAAATATCTCTTAATGTACCTCGGAATCTTTCTTTGGCATTGGCCCATACGAATGCATTATGAACCCATTACTGATTACATTACAATTACATTACTGATTTGTATGTCTAAAACTTAAGAGTGCTTTTATTCGTTCATTACTGGTAAAACTTTCAGTTATTTTTAAAATATATACGTGTATATTTCTAAATACTAACATACCATCTTGGATTATTTAATGTATTTATATGTATTTTTATGTATTGCAAATGGCGATGAAAAGGATGGTCTGTCTGGCTTAATTCCTTTTGTGTTCCTTCCATTTACATCTTCACCAGCTGACTCACAGCTATGGAACCTTCCAGTTAATATTTTGAATCCCCCGCTTCTTTCTGGTTAGTAGAGACTGTGAGAAACACCACACACGCACGCACACGCACGCACACGCACACACACACACACACAGTATCCGGTTGAAAAATCAACCTAACGACAGGGAAGTCACGGTACACCAACCAACAAATTACCTTTTAAAAGTGTGTGTTTGTGTGTGGCGAGTAAGCGTGCACGAATCTGTGTGTATGTGTGTGTGTGTGTGAGTTAAGTAGCGGGGTGGTGAGGAGTAGTGTGAGGGACGTAGAGAGGGAGGGTTCTCGTTTTAAACGGAGAAACGTGGAGATGAAAAGAGAGAGAGACCGAGCGCGAGAGGGTTGTAGTTGTAAATGCGATGTGACAGCCCGGGAAAGGGCGGATGATGAAGCCTCTGTTATTGGATCAGTCCGTTTGGCGCTCAGCAACACTGTAATTGGAAAACATCACTTTCACTGGGCGAGAAGCAGCGAGAGAGAGGGAGAAAGAGAGAGCGAGAGAGTGTCTGAGAGAGAGAGAGAGAGAGAGAGAGGGAGAAAGAGAGAGAGAGAGACTAAACAAGTTCCTATGCTCGCCGGTTACTGGTTTTTAAACTTCCTGGGATCCGTTGTAGTTTGTTTTATTTATGCAGCTGCACATGAACAATATCTGAGTACATTTGCACATCCGGAATTTAAATTCTTCGAATATCTGTTGCTAACAGGCCTTTTATTTTAAGATTATTTAACTTTAATGTAGGCCTATTTTGATTTAAATAAGGGCACATTATAACATAACTATATATATATAACACAATTGATATATAGGTGTGTTATAATGCGCCCTTATTTCAATCAAAATAGGCCAACATAGTTCTGTTATATGAATCACTATATATATTTATATATATATATATAAATCAATAAATTAATCAATAAATAAGGCTGCTGGTAGTAGCAACACCAGGAATGTTGACAACTGGGGAAAAAAAAAATAACAAAACGTTAAACACAAGATTACCAAACCTTTAAAAGGTATTTACTGAAATTATTGGATTAATTATTCGCTCACCATGTTATTTCCAGTTTAAATGTATTAACACACAGTTGGAACATTGTATTTAGACACGCCGAGTTATCAATGGAACCAGATACACTGGTTCCGTACTAAAAGGATGTGCAATTGGTTAATGACGTTCTTTACATCAAACTCCTCCACCGATGGCAGTTTGAAAACGTGTCTAAGGTCATCGTACAGTATGGACCCAAACCTTTGACTAGTACTGTGTATATTTTGTATCTTTCCAGGTGGTAAAAAATATGACTACAACTTGAGGGATTAAAGTATAGAAACGGTTACATATATTCTTTGTTCTTATTGATATGTACAATATATTAAAACCGTTGTTAAACTTTCTAAATTACAGCTAGAAATCTTTAAATCTTTAAGTCCACACGCCTCCAGCAGGACAAGCCAACCCTAGCTTCCACGATGTAATCAAAAATATGTTTTTGGCATTAAAATATCAGACAGTAACAACAACATTCATATGGTATCACTTTCTACGTCGTTGTAATTTCTAAGTGTATGTACATGACGCCAAAGACAAAGTAAAACATTTACCGCTGAATTTACAGTCCGAATTCAGACGAGACCACACAACGAAACAGATTGAGGTGTAAAATGCAGACAAAATCATCATGTTCTGGCTGTTTTATCATTTGGATAGCCTATCAATCAGTGGCCCCCATATCAATCAGTTGCCCCCCCCCACACACACACACACACACACACCCTATCTCTCCACTCCCTACATCTCTCCGTGTTCTGACAGGGGCTGATATTGTTTGTAGAGACGGATGTCAGGTGTAATTAGCAATCGATATGGAAAAAAACGTTTCTCTCTCTCTTTCCCTCTCCGCAGCTCTCCCTTTCTCACGCTCTCCACTTCTCTCTCACACACGAACCACGGCCGCGCCTCTGACGTCACCGACCGATTAGCGTTTCTTATTGGTCCCAAACTCCCTGAGCCGTGCGAGGCCTAATTAGGGGGGCAGGGGAAGAGGGGGGGGGGGGCGGCGGAGGGTTTGATGTCTGGTAGTAAAAGAGTGAAAAGCCCTTGTCTGCGTCTGCCGGTTTCCATCTAGACTACAACTACAGCCGTGCTGTCCTGTGCTCCGTTGGTGTCTGTCTCGCTGTCCTCTTCTCTTTTCATCCCCCTCTCCTCTTCCCCGCAACTCTGCATGTTCACCTACACTCCCTCCCTCAGACACCTCACTTCGGCCCCGTCACCGACCGGGCCAGTAGCATGGACAGCCGGATACTCGAGCACCCCCACGCCCAGTTCGGAGGCACCCTGGGCGGCATGGTCGGGGTTGGCTTCCCCTACCACCACATTGGGCACCACCACGTCTACGAGCTCGCCGGCCCCCAGCTGCACTCCGCGGCCGCCGTACCCTTCTCCATAGACGGATTACTAAACGGGTCCTGCTCGGCCTCGGTGGTGAATGGTTCCGGGTCGTTACTCTCGCCTGGCTGCGGAATTAACGGAGAAAACCAGTATAAACTCTCAGGTAGGATGAAGACGTTAATGGAAGGAGAGATGTATGGATGGAGAGACGGATGGATGGAGAGCGAGGACTAATACCAGTCATACAATACTGGTTTTCATATCATTCGCGGTAGGGTAAACCAGTAAATCATCGCTCCATGGCAACGTGTAAAGTTGACGTCTGAGCTCAGAGTCGAAGCCTTTCTGTTATTGCGGCTTTCAAAACAGAAATAACACTGAACAGTATAACGTTCAAGGCAAAATATCACACAATCGATTCAAAATGATGTATTAGCAACAAAAAATGCTGCCGCTTTCACTATCACCACAACAGCAATGCTAATGTGACGAAGTCATTGACGTGATTTTCTTTCTTTAATAATATGGCATGTACACAAAGGTTGTTAATTTTTCTGATAAAGCAATATCGAATACATGCAGTTTTCTTAACTGTGTTATAAACAACTTGACTCGCTCAATTGGAAATCGAATGTTAGGCCACACACACACACACACCAGTGCCCTATAATATTTCAGCAAGCCAAGCAGGAGAAAACAAAACACACATTCAGCATTTTGCTCTAATCGACTCAACGCGTAACGAGCAATTTAAGCTGAACCGTTGGTCTCGCCGTGCATAGCTGTATCTTACACATGTTTATGTTGTTGGTTTTTGTTTTCTTGTTTATCGAGCCCACATGTCGTTTGTTGACACCACCCCTCTTTCGCTCTCTCGTTTAGATTCGGGGGACCCGGATAAGGACAGCCCCGGTTGCAAACGGAGGCGCACGCGAACCAATTTCACCGGTTGGCAACTCGAAGAGCTGGAGAAAGCGTTTAATGAAAGCCACTACCCCGACGTGTTCATGCGCGAAGCGCTCGCGCTACGCCTCGACCTCGTGGAGTCCCGGGTGCAGGTAAACAAACACAATTATGTAGAAGTATTTATTAATATATGTATTTCCATATATTATTTCAAAAGCCTTTCTGATGACTGATGCTCTTTTAATCAATGAAATACTATGTTTTGGAAGATTTGTTCTTTGCATATGAGAAAGGAAACTAAAATATAAATTGGACAAACCAGAGACTATATATATATATATATCTATGTATGTATATAGAGATATTAAATAGTAGTCAACATTTATTTAACTTTTATAACCTGGCCTAAAGTTGTGTGTTAATGTATTTGAGGTTGTTCAGTAATCCCCAAAGTGACATATTTGTGAGACTATTTGGTAATTATAGGCCTATCAAAAGGCCTATTGAATTATTGACTATTGATGTATGAGGTAATTAAAACACTACATCTATTTACTGAACAAAACTACTGCTGCGTGTGGATGTCTTAATAAGACTACATACAGAAAATAATAATACATAAAAAATGATCGTGATTGTTGTAGTATTTAAAAAGATTAATTGTGAAAATACATATTCTGATATTCTTAATTCTGACATAAAACTCGTACTGTTGCTAACTAGATTTTGTCCATGCTAAATATTTGGCTCATTAGTTAATGTCAATTGAAATTAAAAAAATGTACGTATTTTATTATTGTGTAAAATTCCTATTCGCAAAAAAAACAAAAAAAGTCTTTTTTTTGTTATAATAACTATTATTAAGTAGTTCATTACTAAAATACTATGACATAATATTATATATTATTTCACATGTAACCTATTTCAACTTTTTCCTTAAAACATGTCCTGTATTTAACCAAATGGAAATAATCCAATGACAAAATAAAGGTATGTTACTTTGGTAAATCACAAATTACAAAGCATGCTGTTTAATTATTGGATTACCAGGAGGACTCTGTTTCCGGAAGTGTTGTACAAAGCAGCACCTTTAACCTTTCCGGCTGTGAAGAGTTTTTACTCAATTGACTCCGCGAGCATGAAGAGAAGCTTTATTATCCCTTTAATACAAACGATAGGGCTTCATTGACATGGCTGTCCAGACCGAATTGATAGATAGCAATGTTAGTACAACTAAAACTAAATATGTACACACATCTCAAAGAAAAATCATACAAAAAATATATTTATTGCCCCATAAACTAAATAGCAGGCTGCACAAAATACACACAGTGTATTTTTAATTAACTAGATACACTGTGTCTATATCTCCAACACTTTAAGAGTACACTTCGACAACAGCGATGCAGAAAAGTAAATGACGGTCAATAGTCCACCTGGCTCAGATATGTTTAGTGTGATTAAAATTGGTGTGTCGTTCATTTTATGTTGACTAATTCCACTCTACCTTAATCGAATGTAGACAGAAACGGATGCTGATGTCTTGATGGTGTTTTGGGCTTTGGTACCATGTACAACGAAACGAGCATGACTGTGTGTGTGTTTTAACTCTGTGTGTATCTTGTTGGGGGATTTCGTCTTTTTTAAACCGCAGATTATTATTCCTCCCAAGCAGCTTAGAGCGCCTTATCGGGCAGGTTCTTGCGCGCGGAGATATACCCCGACATTACCAATTCATAAGAAACACGGCTATTGTCATGTATGCTGTCGCCGTGGACGCGTCGTTATGCTACATACACGCAGCCCACTTCTCAATCTCAACACTAACTCCCATGCGTTATCAGCAACAAACACGCGGGCTGTGTGTGTATGCGTGTGTACTGTGAAGCCGGGCGGTGTGCGTTCACAGGCGCGCTGTCTCCCTGGCAGACCGCCGTGGAAAGCTGCTCACGGAGCGGGAGGGTGGAAGAGAGGGAGAGACCGAGGCAGGATGAATTGAGGAGGATAGGCCGAATTATCCATGGTAGAATTAAACGTAATTGGGAGAATTAACTATCAGACTGACTCTCGATTGACAATTAGATGCAGCACATCTGTGCAATGGAGAAGTTTTGACGTGTGTGTGTGTGTGTGTGTGTGCGTGCGTACAGCAGAATATAGGCCTGCAGTGACTGACGTCTGGTATTGGATGTAGACTGGGTGACTTTATGTTTGTGTTAGGGATTTAGAGTTTTACACTGCAATTAGGTGAGACAGAGAGAGAGAGACAGAGAAAGGGAGTAAGGGGGAGGGGGTGGGGGAGATAGAATGAGGATGGCCTTTAACTTATGGTTTATTTACTTTGGGGTCTCAGTTTTCTCAACACAGATCAGTCTGTAATTAGTTCTGATCCTGCTGGATTTACAAATACTACAAACGGAACCTATTGCTTGGTCCTAATTTAGCCCAAAATTGTAATCGATATTTAATAATGATTTGGTCCCGGCAGACTATA
Organism: Novumbra hubbsi; assembly: GCA_016801125.1. Lineage (NCBI taxonomy): Eukaryota > Metazoa > Chordata > Actinopteri > Esociformes > Umbridae > Novumbra > Novumbra hubbsi. Next base: position 29,554 of record JACXGK010002770.1, read on the forward strand.
TTTTTTATTTAAGACCCTTTTTGGCATAGAACATACAAATATGTTTGATTGACATATCCCATTTAAATGTATTTAATAGGAATAGTATCCATGCTTACTTCATCTATTTTTTAAGTTACGTGGCTTTGTTTTAGGATTTTCATGACTTTGGAGATACATATATATATATATATATATATATATATATATATATATATATATATTCATTGTTCTGAGCAAATGTCATACTATCAAGGTGCAGAGGGAAAAAAGTAACAAATTCACTTACCCCATTTCTGGCTGCGTGTGTGTAGGTTTGGTTCCAAAACCGGCGTGCGAAATGGAGGAAAAAAGAGAACACGAAGAAAGGCCCAGGGCGACCCGCACACAACTCTCACCCCACCACGTGCAGCGGAGAGCCCATGGACCCGGAGGAGATCGCGAGGCGCGAGCTGGAGCGCGCGGAGAAGAAAAAACGGAAACAGGAGCGGAAGCTTCTGAAGTCTCAGAACAAGCTGCTGTCCGGCGACCTGTTCCACACGCCGGGCGGGTCGGACAGCGACAGTGGGGTGTCTCAGATCACAGACAACGAGCAGCCTACATCAAACTGTAATGGGAGCGTTCATTCCGAACCAGGAGGACGAAACCAACACCACCTCCAAACCGAACCAGCCAGCTGTGACCAAACTCCAACCCGACCCAGGTTAGGTATCCTCCAGAACCAGCAACATGACCACCACAACCAAAGAACCGCAGTGGGGATAGGAGTGATGCCGGGTGTCCAGGAGCAGGTGTCCCCTGGCAGCACTCATGGGCCTGGGCTTGGGGGCTCCAGGGTCTTGGGCCTTCAGAAACTTAACCCCTTTAGCGTAGAGAGCCTTCTCTCGGATGCCACCCCACGCCGGAAGCCGCAGCTGGACTTCAGCTCGCTGCCCAATCAGAGGCAGATGATAGGCAAGGGTCACTTCCTGTTGTACCCCATTACCCACCAACCACTGGGCTTCATAGTCCCTCAGACTGCTCTGAAATCTGGGCCTTGTCAGGACATCAGCAGCGACAAGGGGCCTAACCCAGGACAGAGATGTGTAACAAGTGAAAACGGTGGCAGTGAGTCGACTGGTTTTCTAAAAACTCATCATTCAGGCCATTTGGGCCTAAACAAACACTATAGCAACAACCACAATCATGTAGTTAACGGCTTGGAAGAACAGCGGGGGAGTAACAACAAGAACAACACCGGTCAAGATTCGGATTCGGCGCCGCCGCCCCAGAGCGCCGTTTCCCTTCAAACGACTTTAACGAGAACGAGTTCAAACCAGTCCAGCACGAGCTGTGAGGGTGACGAAACGGGTTTACCGCACATGACGGACGTTATCGGCTGTCAGAACGAGTCCACGAGAGAGGGCGCGTCGCCGGAGCCCTCTGAGTGTTCTGGCAGGGACCCAGAGTGTCACGCGGAGCGCGCGGAGCCGGGAACAGATGGCGAGGACGTGGACATGGACTAACACTTGGCAGCAACATTATATAAACAGAGACGGACATAATATTACCAACCCTGCTCAGATTCAGACTAGGTCTAAACATTCCCAAAGCTACAAGACACATTTTAAAACATATCAGACTGAACTAACGCCCTTATATTTTTTATATATACTCTGATGGATTCAGACAGGCTACACGCCGTAGGCATAGGCTACTACTTTCAAAATTGAAGTTCTATGTTTATTTCAAAATTACATGCTTGAGTTTTTTGGGAGTGTGTGCGATTTATTGTGTCAGACAGGAAAGGGAGAAGAGTCAAAACACACACGGGAAAGCAGCAAAAATCCTCAAACATTGTAAAAAAAAATACAAAATGATAAAGTATAAAACATATTTATATATGTAAACGTTTTGATAAATAAAGGAATTGTTTAAATGAAAATAACTGTTGCTTCGAGGACTATTGACCAAGGACAGGAGGACGGTGTTTTAACGGTTATTAGGCTGTTTTGGGGACTTATCAGCCCAGGCTTAATGGCAGTATGACCGCTGGTGGCAGCTTGTCATTGGTTGTTGTTGTTGTGGGTTTTATAGCGGATAAATCTTCCTTCTCTCTCTAAAGTCCAACTGACTGTTTGTGTTTATTGCTTTAACAAATTTATTCATTTGAAAGGCCTTCGTTGAAATGAGGTTATGGGCCTGGGGCTATAGGACCTCGCGCCTCCTCGCGCTTCCTGCTGAGTTTTGATATGAAAGTAATTATTTTCCCACCGGCTGCCGCGGGTTTCCGGGTTGGGTTGATTTTTTTTTCTTCCTAGCCCAAAGGGTTAGTATACATTACCGATTTCTAGTGATATGAAATCACATAAACTCACTACAATAATAGAATTAGCATGAAAGGCAGGGGTGTCAAATTGAAATTGGAAAATAATAGCCTCAGCAGCTGCAGAGAGAAAGAGAGAGAGAAAGAGAGAGGGAGGCCGTGTGTGTGTGTACGCATATTGGACGGCAGGAGATGAGGAGGGAGATGGGGATTCGTGGGGCGGAATTTTCATGAGCTCTCTCCCCATCCACCTCTCCGTCCCTCCCCTCCCGCCTCTGCCTCCCCGGCCCGGCTGCCAGCCCCTTGTAGGAGGCTATATTAAGATAGATGTCCGATGATATCCCTCATTGTTCTGTCGCTTATATTGATGTCGCGGCGTTATCCCGCTATTGATCATGTGTCTCACACATAATAGGACAGGCGTCGGCGCCGCGGAGAAACGCCTCCTTACAAAAGCAGCGCCCGGACCGCGCAGGGCCTCCTCCCTCCTTTACCATTTGTTCTAATGGGGCCTCGTGGGTACCCCAAGGGAACGCGAGACACGGAGACGAGAAAGAGAGAGCGAGAGGGGGAGAGAGAGAGGGAGAGGTAGAAGAAATAGGGAAAATAGAGAATCAGAGAGTCACCCAGAGAGAGAGAGGAAGGGAGGTGTTGGAAGGGAGTTATATCGGGGTTATCCAGCTATCCTGGTTATCATCACGTGCAAACATCGCCAATTCCCCAGGAAGTGAAACCCCAATTATTAAAACCATTAATCCGGGATGGTGTGTGTTCAGTGGAGTGTTTGTGTGTGCGCGCGCGCGTGTGTGTGTGTTTGTATGCGGTTGTGTGAGTGTCCGTGTGTGTACCGAGGAAGCACTGTTCATTGGCAGGCTAAGCATTGCTGATCCCTTGCGGTCAGACTCGCGCCTTTATTTGCAAATAAATTGAAATGAATCCGCAAGGACAGAGAGACAGACCCGGACAGACACGGACAGACAGAACGACACAGCCAGTCAACGTTAATAATATTTACATAAATTGGGCTTTTCTATTTGGTCTGCTGGAAGCCTGGCTTAAAGGGAAAATAATTAGAGAAAGCGTAAAAAGTAAAGTAAGAGAGATGAGAGGGAGGGAAAAAGACAGAAAGAGAGAGGAGAAAGAAGAGAAAGTGAAGAGGAAGGAGAAAGAGAGAGTGTGGATGCTAAATAGGCTACAGACTATGAAGAGTATATTCAGCTCCCCCCCCCCAGTCAAACTCTCAGACAGAGGAATCAATAGTAGCTAATAAGGTTATTATTTAATTCATAAGGACCCCATTCTCCTCCATGGCCTGGGGAAATGTCCCTTTCCACTGAAACAATCCTCCTAATCGTTCGTTCCATGTGCTCACTGTGAAATGTATATATTCTGTTAGGAAAACGGTTCATAAAATATAATCGTTTTGTTTCTGGAAATGCGATTAATTAAAAATATCCCAAATCCCTGGTAACCCCCCAAAGCCCCACAGCCAAGTTATCGGTTTGTCTGCTACTGTGTGTGTATGAGTCTGGGAAATGCCGTTTTTACTGACAAGGATGATGATGGTAGAGGCCATGAGAGACTCCCTATTCCTATATACCCAAGATGGTAGAGACCATGAGAGACTCCCTATTCCCATATACCCAAGATGGTAGAGGCCATGAGAGCCTTCCTATTCCTATATACCCAAGATGGTAAAGGTCATATTCCAAGATTGTAGAGGCCATGAGAGACTTCCTATTCCCATATACCCAAGATGGTAGAGGCCATGATAGCCTTCCTATTCCCATATACCCAAGATGGTAGAGGCCATGATAGCCTTCCTATTCCCATATACCCAATATTGTAGAGACCATGAAAGATTTTGTAATCCCATATACCCAAGATGGTAGAGGCCATGAGAGAAATAATTTTTATTCCTATATTCCCAAGATGGTAGAGGCCAAGAGAGAAAAAACTTTCTATTCCTATATACCCAAGATATCCAAGTAGAGGTCATATACCAAGATGATAGAGGCCATGAGAGACTTTCTATTCCCATGTACCCAAGAAGGTAGATGCCACAAGAGAAGGACCCATACCATGTATGGACATGATTACCCATGTCCCAAAAATGGTAGCTATTGTGGGCAGTGTCTCAAAGGTGAAGAGATGAGAAAAAGAAAAAGGGAGACTGGGGAGAGCAAAAATATAAACAAAGAGGATCTGGAGAGAACAGATGGAGAGAGGGAGAGAGGAGAGGAGAAAGGGAGAGAGAGAGAGGCAGAGAAGAGATGGTGAGATGGAGAGAGGGAGAGAGAGGAGAGATGGTGAGATGGAAAGAGGGAGAGAGGGAGAGAGGGAGCGGAGAGATTGAGAGTGGGAGAGGAGAGGGAGAGAAATCCAACTGTAATTTATTTGTCATTTCAATGTTAAAGTGTTATGTTATGTGAATGTTAAAGTGTAATGTTATGTGACTGTTAAAGTTTAATGTTATGTGAAGTGTAGCACACTGCATGTTTATGTCCTAAAGGTACAACTCAGTGATTTACTACGGCAACACCAGCTTCCCCGCTCCCTCTCTCCTCCCCTCTCCACCCTCCCTCTCTCCTCCCCTCTCCACCCTCCCTCTCTCCTCCCCTCTCCACCCTCCCTCTCTCCACCCCTCTCCACCCTCCCTCTCTCCTCCCCTCTCCACCCTCCCTCTCTCCACCCCTCTCCACCCTCCCTCTCTCCTCCCCTCTCTCTCCTCAACCTCTGACATCTCTTTCTCCCTTCTCTATTCAGCTCCCTCTCACTCTTTACACCCTCTCACTCTTTACACCCTCTCACTCTTTATATCCATCTCACTCTTTACACCCTCTCACTCTTTATATCACACTCACTATTTACACCCCTCTCACTCTTTACACCCCTCTCACTTTTTACACCCCTCTCATTCTTTCTCCTCACCTCTCTCCTTACCTCACTACCCTTTCACTCTTCTCTCTCCTCTCCCCCTTCCTATTGCCTCTTCCCATCCCGTTATTTACCCTATCGGTCTTTCTCCCCCGCGCCCCAAAGTAAGAATATGAATGTACGGCCAGTAGGCCCTTTCCTCTGTCCATGGCATGAATCATCCTTTAAGAATTCAATTTAAGCCCGGAGAAAATTTCAATTTGAACGTGGGATCATTATTGGTGCTGTTGAGAGACAGGGAGAACGAGAGACAGTAAGCCAGAGGAAAGACTGGAGAGAGGGAGAGAGAGAGCGAAAGAGAGGAGGCATAGCAGGCAGCAGGGTAAATTGTTTTTGCTCTATTATGCAGTCGGACGCCATCATTTTTCTTTCTAATTACGGCGGTGTCAGGTTGGCCTGTCACCCGCGCGCTGATTTTCAATTTAACTGATCATCATACATCCATTTTCCCATTTGATAAATCTGCCGCTCTAGACGCTAGGCCTCCATGCCCGGAATATTAAACGTCTTGACGCAGCGGGTGCGGAGCGGCTCGGGACACGCTTGCTAATAGGGGATGTGTATGCAGCAATGAGCACAGGATCAAGTAGCTAATTTAGCGGCTAGGTGTTCTGCCGTCTACCATTCCCAAGAGGAGACGGCTGAAGAGGAGAGGATGAAGGAGAAGGAGAGGAGGAATAGATGGAGGAGGAATAAAGGGAGGGAGAGGGAAAGAGGAAGAAGAGAAGGAGGGAATGATCAAAGGAAATAGAGAGGGAATAGCAGTAGAGAAAAGTGCGGAGAGAGCATGTTTTCTATTACACTGTTGTTTTCTGATGAAGATATCAGCTTAATTATTGCTAATTGACTTCTTCAATACGTGTTATTTTTATTTAATAGAAACAAATTTGCACAATTAATTATCGACGTAATTTCAAGAGCCTCATTTGCAACACTCAATCTCCCCCCCACCCCCCGCCTCCCCCTTTCTCCCTCCTGGCTCTCATCTGTTGTTAAATTAGCTGGTTTTGTCATTAGCTTTTTTCAAAACGCAGCGATTTCTTCCCCTCCTCCGTCTCCATACACCAGACACGCACAGCAGCCAGCATTAATGCTACACTCAACTACCACTCGAATTAACGACATGTGAGCTCTTCAAATACACACGCACACACGTACAGTACTGGACGAGGTTTATAATGTATTGGAGCAGCTTTCTCTCTGGTTGTCTCTTTGTTTCATTAGCGACCTGGTGTATGGATACAGTACCGG
>JACXGK010002770.1:36125-51257 GCA_016801125.1 Novumbra hubbsi
CCCCCCCCCACCAAAAACTACCAGCGTGAGAATCGAGCACGCGACTCCCGGGCTGCCGCGGTGCCTTCCCCGAGGTGTCGCATCGATTCAGCGTCGTACTGGAACAGCACACGCGCACATTCGACCAACAGCGCAGAATGGCCGGGGCAACCAGGGTTCATTTGGCATCGGAAACAACAGAGACGCTCTAAAGTACCATTAAACAGTCACTTTCAACGACCCCAAGCCACATCTTTGATAGGGGCCTATAAAGAATTTACATGAACCCTTTGCTGATAAATATCAATAAAGATATCGCCTAAAGAAATAACCTTTAAAACACAAGAATTAGTGCCTTCAGTTTAAATAGTGTATATTTCTTGGAATAGAATAGTTTTTTCTTTTTTCTTACTTTCCTCAAACATAATGAAAATATATTTTTATAATATAATAAACTGTAGGCTATTAAAAAATAATTCAGTAGACACAAGAATGTACACACAAACATATACAAACGCACACACACAGTCTATTACCAGGTCCACATCAGAACGTACTGACGCAGATAAAGTGCATTAGCCAATAAGAACCTGATAATAATAGGAATATGTTCCGCCCCAGCCAATCGAAGGGAACACCGACAAAATGTCAAGTATCATTAACGCTGGAGACCGCGGCTGAACCTGCTACTAAACAACAGGCCCCGCCTCACTAAAGACCGTATATAATACACTTTCATTTGATGTATTTAGGAGTCTTTTCCTTACATAAAGCACTAAGAAAAGGTTGCAAGAGTGTAATTGAATAGCCCACTAGACCTCCTCAAGACACAGACCCTCCCTAATACAGGCCCCCAACAAAAGGACCAGTATTATTCATTTCTAGTCAAATGACAAAATGACACAATGTCCATCTGTTTACAATAACATGGGAAGATATTAAAAAAATTCTTGAGTCATTAACACTGTTTGAGTCCTTAACACTCTGTTGAGTAATTAACAATTAGTCAGTGTTGACCCCAATAGACTAGGATTTACACTATTAGGACACAATAAGATAGGAATGACAGAGGAACAAGCCAGGTGAGAGAAGAGAGGAAAAATAAATTACAGAGGAGAAAGAGAGGAGAGAGAAGAGAGATGAGAGTTGGAGTGAAAATCGGAAAAGCACAGAGGAGATGAGAGATGTGAGGCGACAACGGAAGAAGACAGAAGAAATGAGAGGAGATGAGCGGAGAGAATACGTTGTGAGAGGATAGAATAGATTAGAGGAGATGAGAGGGCCCTGTCTGTTCACACAATAAGCTACAGGCCTCAGAATGCAGAAAGTTGACGGTGAACAGAATGCAATGTAACAGCCACATCTGTCTGGATTTGTTTCTCTTTGTTTCCCCAAATTGTATTTAAACACTTCATCCACTGAAATCCATTGCGCGCCACGCAGGACTGTGAATTATACACGCGCCGCTAGTCGAGATGTGTGTTTTACTCGCGCGCGCACTAATCTTCCAAACACAGGCAGCGCATGCCGTATTTCATGATTTTGTTCGAATTTTCATATTTATTTAATAAACGCCAGGAAATGCAAATGCAAACTTTTGTGTGTCTTGAATTAATGGGAAAAAGCACAACTGTTAAATCGTAAAATAATTTGAATTACAAAGTTGGCCATGTAATGCATATCAAACATTTATTAAAACTCTCTGTGGAATAATTCAATTGTTCTGCTGGTATAAGTCCGATTTGTTTAACTAATTTCTTTGGCTGCCGGGTTGTGATAAAAGATTAGCCTTTGGAGTTTTTCTATTACGAGAGCGTATGCCTTATGCGTGAGAAGCTATTTGTGTTCCTTAAATAACTATCGATAATCTTATCTCAATCCTTCCTTTCTTTATCTACGTCCCTACAGCCTATCAGGGGCATTTCATAGGACTGTCACGTCACACAAGGAACAGGCTGTCAGTCAGCTATGCCAACAAGATAAGAATCAGAGAGCCAAAAAGAGAGGGAGAGAAAGGAAATTAGAGAGAGAGGAAGAAAGAGAGAGGAGAGAATGGAAGAAAGAGAGGGAGAGAAACTAAATTAGAGAAAGAGAGAGGGAGAAAGAGAGAGGAGAGAATAGAAGAAAGAGAGGGATAGAACATGAGATAGATAGAGGAGAGAAAAGGAGATAGAGAGGAAAGAATAGAAGAAAGAGAATAAAATAATGAGATAGGAGAGACTAGAAGAAAGAGAGAGAATAAAATAGAGAGAGGAGAGAAAAGGAGAAAGAGAGAGGACAGAATAGAAGAATTATAGAGAATAGGAGATCAAAAGAGAAGATAAATGGCGACAGAAAGAGGAGAGAAAAGGAGATAGATAGAGGAGAGAATAGGATATAGAGAGAGGGGAGAAAAGGAGAAAGAGAGAGACAGAAAGAAAGCGAGAAGAGAGACCCTTTTATAGACTTTCACAGAAGAATGGAACAATTATGAGAGTATTCTGGGAACCTAGAATGTAATTACACTTAAGCTTTGACTATACTTTGCAGTAACTTTGGTGAGTAAAAACTGAAAACCTGCCCTTTAACACAGTCAATTAAAACTTGAATGAAACATTTTAGCTGTCTTTAATTTTAATACACATTGTAAATGAAATGCAATGTATACTTACCTTAAAATTGCAATTAAAGTAAAATTATAAATTTAGAAAGTCAAGTTAGACATTTTTATTGCTGCTCACTCCCTCTCGTCCATGTGAAAGGCTAATTCTTTTGTAATGTTAATCATGTTGAAAATACTAAACTGAGTCTCCCAGGTTTAGGTACAGTAAGGTTAGATGGGCAAAAAGTCACAGTTTGCCAAATGTCTGTTCCAGTGAGAAAAAAACCCCACTTAACATTGTAAAAAAATCGTTACGCTATCTAAATCGCATATTAGAATATACCATATATGTACGGAGCAAAAATATTTGGCACCTGAACGTGGACCTAAAGTCATTTGCTTGGGTAGTAGGTGTTTATTGGTAAAACAAATGATATATATATTTATATATATATATATATAAGCTATATTATATTCAAGTATTTATTTATATTTGTTATTAAAAGACTCAAGAGTTGTCTTGGCCTTGTTGTGAATCTTCCACCCACACTGAAGCCTATGAGTTGTGGTCTCACGCATTCAACAGGTTGCATCTGAGCTCCATACAGAAGCAGCATGGCAATGGGTCCCTGTTTAATTAGCACAAGGAAGATTAAGGTGTCTGAACACTTTTTCACAAGCAGCACAGGCAACAGCAGAAGAGGTTAGTAGACTTGCTGTCCTAAAATGTGCCTGATAATCAGCTGAAAATCCGGACATTTTGTGTGTTATTCTTTATACGTATCACTGTAAACTGTGGGGGATTGGCCATCATTTACATCCATATGGTTTATACAATGTGGCCTCCGACAATTAGTCAAAATCTACCTGACTAGTAAAGCTGCAAAGACATTGGCTGGTCATTAATCCCCTTTGAATGTTAAGGGAGATTAGAGATGTACTTCATAATGACAATGTAATAACAACAATAGTTCCTAACAGGCAATAAGTAAGAGTTAATTATTTGCCAAGTTGGACCACCATTGTGGGTGTTAGATATAAACGTATATTTTTTATACATATTATACATGTATATATTTTGTATATATTATACATTTATATATATTGTAAATATTATAAATGTATTTATTTTATACATTGTTCTCCTTATATCAACCATAACGAATGCATATGCAGTGTAATGCTTCTCTTGCATTCCTAGTATGTGACATGATATACCTCTTGTTCTGTGACTTATGTCTTCACCTACAACAACAATTTCATGGTCCTTGAAAGTGAGTGTAACAGCTGCAATGTGATTGTTTGCCCCCGTGTGAGTAAAAAGATAAATAAACATTCTAATTTTACACCTTGAAGCAAATATGCTGACACACGTCACCTGGTCCAGACAGGGAGGTCCACACGCCAACCCGGGGGAAGCCTAAAGGGAACACAGACCATATTATAAGCTACATTTCCACTTGCTGAGCTGAATTAGCACTCTAGTTAGGTGGTGCAGCAGCCCATAGCCAAAGTGAAACGAGATAGCTAGTTGTATTACCTTGCTAGCATAGCTTACTGCCATAGTTGGCCATATAAAAGAACCACAGACAAACCAAATAGCTTTGCTTTGTTGTCGATTTTCCACCCCGGGTTCTCTACTTGTTTACACATTTTGCAGACAAACTATCATCGTCAATAAACCAATCAAATGTATTTATAAAGCTTCTTTAACATCAGCAGTTGTCACGCTTTTACAACAAGTCCAGGGTGGGTTGAGAAAGGGGTTAGCAGGGTGGCAGCTGGAATCGTCATGTATCGTCTTGATCTGCAACACAACCAGGAGGGCTCGGGACAAGGTCTTTTGGTCCAGGTACTCCAGGGGTGAGGGACAGGACCTCATGTCCTCCTATGTTGAAACGGAACAGGATACAAGGAAGTATAATAGTGCAACCCTAGCCCCTTTTTACGGGAACATGGGTAGGGTTAGTGTGGTTAGGGTTAGGGTTAGTGTGGTTAGGGTTCGGGTTAGGGTGGTTAGGGTTAGGGTTAGTGTGGTTAGGGTAGGGTTAGGGTGGTTAGGGTTAGGGTTAGTGTGGTTAGGGTAGGGTTAGGGTGGTTAGGGTTAGGGTTAGTGTGGTTAGGGTAGGGTTAGTGTGGTTAGGGTTAGGGTTAGTGTGGTTAGGGTTAGGGTTAGGGTTAGTGTGGTTAGGGTTCGGGTTAGTGTGGTTAGGGTTAGGGTTAGTGTGGTTAGGGTTAGGGTTAGTGTGGTTAGGGTTAGGGTTAGTGTGGTTAGGGTTAGGGTGGTTAGGGTTCGGGTTAGGGTGGTTAGGGTTAGGGTTAGGGTGGTTAGGGTTAGGGTTAGGGTGGTTAGGGTTAGGGTTAGGGTGGTCTGTCCGAGCCACAGCTCCCGGCCCTTACGGGGGAACTACTTGACAGTAATACGGGTAGGGTTAGGGTTAGGGTTAGGGTTAGGGTGGTCTGTCCGAGCCACAGCTCCCGCCCTTACGGGGGAACTACTTGACAGTAATACGGGTAGGGTTAGGGTTAGGGTTAGGGTTAGGGTGGTCTGTCCGAGCCACAGCTCCCGCCCTTACGGGGGAACTACTTGACAGTAATACGGGTAGACTTCAGATTCCCAGACGTCTAATTTCATCCTGGAATAATAATATACATGCAGTAAGATGTAAATGTCAAACTTTCCTCTCAGTAAATACAAACACACCGCAGAGGACTGCTGTGATGTAGATCCACACGCGGCACACACACGCATGGCACACACGCGGCACACGCACGCGGCACACGCACGCGGCACACACACGCGGCACACACACGCATGGAACACACACGCATGGAACACACACACGGCACACACATGCGTGCAGCTACTCAGGCATACATTCACACACCCACGGTGACACACACACACACTGAAACGCACGAGCACGCACCCACTTGAAGAATCACATAGAAGTTGGAAAAGTTTGTAATTCCAAGTTTCACACGTTGAGCCGCGGTGTCCATGTTGTAATTATCACATTGACAAGAGTGTCTCGTTAAGCCCGAGTTCTCTCTCTCACACATCAAACACAATGTTATTCACACCAGGATGACCACACACACACAAAGACAGATAGACACACAAAGACACACACACACACACACACGGGCAGGGGAAACAGAGTGGGAATAGGAGACGTGAGGACAGATAGAAACAAAGAGAGGTGGAGGAAAGGTGGGTAAAAGAGGTGGAGGGAAGGGGAATAAGACAGGTGGAGGGAAGGGGAGTAAGAGTGGTGGAGGAAGGGGAGTAAGAGAGGTGGAGGAAGGGGAGTAAGAGAGCTGGAGGAAGTAGATTAAGAGAGGTGGAGGGAAGGGGAGTAAGAGAGGTGGAGGAAAGGGGAGTAAAAGAGCTGGAGGGAAGGGGAGTAAGAAAGGTGGAGGAAGGGGAGTAAGAAAGGTGGAGGGAAGGGGAGTAAGAGAGGTGGAGGAATGGGATTAAAAGAGGTGGAGGGAAGGGGAGTAAGAGAGGTGGAGGAAAGGGGAGTAAAAGAGCTGGAGGGAAGGGGAGTAAGAAAGGTGGAGGGAAGGGGAGTAAGAGAGGTGGAGGAAAGGTGAGTAAAAAAGGTGGAGGAAGGGGATTAAGATAGGTGGAGGAAGGGGATTAAGAGAGGTGGAGGGAAGGGGAGTAAGAGAGGTGGAGGAAGGGAAGTAAGAGAGGTGGAGGAAGGGGAGTAAGAGAGGTGGAGGGAAGGGGACTAAGAGAGGTGGAGGAAGGGGATTAAGAGAGGTGGAGGAAGGGGAGTAAGAGAGGTGGAGGGAAGGGGATCTGTTTTCATCTTTCTCCTCTCTGTCTTCCCTCTCTACATCTCTGTCCTCCTCTCTCTATCCACTGTATTTCTACCCCCCCCTCTGTCTGCCCTCTCTACATCTCTATCCTCCTCTCTCTATCCACTGTATTTCTACCCCCTCTCTGTCCACCCCCGTGCCTCCTATCCTGTCATCCTTTTCCTGTCTTCTTTCCAGCGCTGAGGGTAATGAAGGGAAAAGTGTGAAAGCTTCCTGAGTCTGTGAGATGAGGAGTTAAACGCTGTAACCAGATGTCAACCGAACCTCCCCCTCAATGCTCTCCTCTCTTTTCTATTTTCTTCTCCTCCTGTCCTCTCTTATATTAACTCCTTTCTTCTCCACTCTTCTATATCTCCTGTCCTCTCACATATTAACTCCTCTCTTCTATCTCTCCTATCCTTTCACATATTAACTCCTCTCCTCTATCTCTCCTGTCCTATCACATATTAACCCCTCTCTTCTATGTCTCCCGTCCTCTCACATATTAACTCTCTTCTATGTCTCCCGTCCTCTCACATATTAACTCTCTATCCCCTCCTTATTTCACTGAGGAGCTGGAGTGGGGTTGGGGGGCAGCTGCATAAAAACCTATGGGAGCAAGGGGGACATAAATATAGAGAGATGAAACCAATCACTGAGAAAACAAGAGATAGGAAAAAAAATATGACTTATGGCCAATTCGATGGTTGAAGTAGTAAAAAAAGTACTAAAATATAATGATGCAATTCTAAATGAATCTGGTGATAATCTAGACCAACCTAGTGTGTAAGAGATCACTGGGGAGAAAACGCAGGTTATTACAGCCTGTGATGTCATAATGCCGGATTACACTTTATTAATAATGGTCTTTAAAATAGTACACATATATGCCCTCACTGTAGCTCCTTGAATTAAAAGAAGAACTCAATAAATATTAAACTCATATCTATATTGTAGACCTGCTGTGGAGCTGCTGTAGTGGGTGACAGAAGGGCCAGTTCAAATTCTATTGAGTATCTATACAATATCTACAATTGAAACGGCCAAAACACTTTGGCTATTTGTGTTTACTAAGCGTGGCCATTCTCTAGAGGTCAATAACCAGAGACATAATAACAACAAAAACAAAGATTGGTTTAAATGACAGCTGAAAGATCCACCACATTAAGGACAATTCATTTGTCTATAATTATGGCATAAACAACTTGCTTATTGAAAGTTTAATGGCACTGATTGTTGTTTTTATGATCAGCCTCAAGGCAAAATACATTTCTGTATGACGCAAATTGGATGGACAAAATAAATGTTTTGAATTACATTGAATGCTTTTTACTGTAAGCAATATTAACAATAATACAATAATAATAAGACAAATAAGAAGAACAGTAACAATAATAACAATACTAACTGGACCAATAATAATGACAACAACAATAACATCAACAACGGTAATAAGAATAACAATAACATCAACAACAACAACAGTAATAATAAAATGAATAATGAAAACCATAATAATAACAACAATACCAATTGGACCAATAATAATAACAACAATAACATCAACAACGATAATAACAATAATTACATCAACAACAACAATAATAATAATTAAATGAATAATGAAAACCATAATAATAACAACAATACCAATTGGACCAATAATAATAACAACAATAACATCAACAACGATAATAACAATAATTACATCAACAACAACAATAATGATAATTAAATGAGTAATAAGTACACTATTAATAATATAAACAATTATAATAATAATAAAGGTACACCTCAAAGCCTCTTTGATGGAGTAGATCTAACGTATGTTGTCACTTGGTGGAGTTTGTGTGCTGGTGTGTGTGTCTATGATCTGGCGTACATAATGACATCTCTCTCCACTTCTTGGCTCCCCTGCCAACTCCACTAATTATTTACCAACCCCCGCTCTTGAACCATCAGTCACACCAATTCTGTGCCAGTTGACCAGTTGGTTTCCCGGTTGTCTTTGTGTGTGAATCTGTGTGAGTTGGGGTGGCCACGTTGTAGGAATCCAAACGCGGGACAACAGGGAGATTACACTCCCTCACACAGACAAGCACACTCTTAAACAGACACGCACGTTCACACCACCACCTAGACTGAAAATGTTGAGAGATTGATAACACCATTCAGACTCACTCTAATAAGACTATTAAGGACTACTCTAGTAAGACTCTAAGAAGACTATTCTGGATTACTCAAGCAAGCATAATAGCACTATTCAGATCAACTCCAGTAAGACTATATTAAGACATTTCAGGACAACTCCAGTAAGACTCTAATACGACTATTCAGGGCTACTGTTGTTAGACACTAATAAGACTATTCAGGTTTCCTCCAGTCAGACTCTAATTAGACTCTTCAGGACTACTTTAGTAAGACCAACATTAACATAAATTGCAGCATGCTCAATTGCTTTTTAGAACTGTTTGTTTTAACACACCTATTTATGCGCTTGGTTGGTTGATTGATCTAACGCTGCACAAACAAAAAATAAGTCCTGTTAGATTTTGGTATATCCATTAATTAAATTAGTGTTTCAGTTTTTATGATAACACTCTGCTTTCCCCGCAGTCATTGTCAATACTAGTTGCAGCATGTTATTTTAAAGTGATATCTTTGCATAACAGTCATTGTGTCTGGATTCCAGGTTGAATCAGCATTCCATCTTTTTTCAATACAATTTGGCATGGACACATAAAGGTCTGGTGGCTGTGAATCCACAATCCACATTGAATCCACAAGCACCATATACATTTATGTCCCTTGGGTGTTCTCAAACCCCTGGGCGTATTTGTGTGTGTGTGTGTGTGTCTTTCCTGGTTAGTAACTGTGATTGGTTACTGCTGGATTCTACTTCATCGGCCTTCGAGAGAAAAATGTGCTGGAAACACGACCGATCAATACCATTTAGTTCAGACTGGCCTGTGTGTGTATGTACAAGGGTGCATGTATGTGTGGGTGTGTTTATGTATGCGTGTGTGTACGTGCGTGTTTGTGTGTTTGCCTGTTTGCCTAGGCGAAGTGTGACAGGGCTTTACATGTCAGGTGGAGGAAAAACAACAAATTGCTTCTTAGCTCACTTTGTATCGACTAGAACCACACACACACACACACACACACACACAAAAACACACAGTTTATTGACATGAGAGAATCAGTTGAAGTCAATTAGGGCAGTGCCTTTGAAAGCTCCTCACCTACTACACAGTCTCAGTGGGAACCGACACATGTCTTCTATTATAAACATCTATAACACGCATCCAACGATACTGCACATCTTGCTGTATTGTACATCTATAACCCACATCCAAATATACTACATTTATATATTACACATCAACAACACACATCCGATGATGCTACACTACTACACTGCCCAGCCTGCTATATTACACATTTATAACTTGCGCCCAACTATACAACATTTCTTGACTGCACATCAACCTGCAATATTACAAATCACTTCTTACTAGCTTCTATTTCTCCCTATCTGCCACTAAATCCTCTTAATCAAATTCCAAGCTTATTTCTTTAACCCCAAGAAACTTAACTCCACCTCCCCCTCACTCCTTCTCTCACACTCCATCTCTCCCCTGCCGTTCAACCTCCACTTTCCCCAGATTCCTTTTCTAACACTCCAGCTCTCCTCCGCCATCTTCCCTCTCTGCAGAGGACTGTGTCATCTACTTTTAAAAGAAGGTTGACGATACCCACACCTCATTCGCTCAGCCTTCCGGGCCTCACATGACAATCCTGGCCATGCATTGACCTCTCTTTCCGTGCTCTTACTAGATGATATCTCGCGGCTGGTGATGCCTGGCCACCCAACATAATGCCCTCTTGACCCAATCCCCTCCTTCCTTCTCCAGACCATTTCCCCCATTCCTCACCTTCCTCATTAACTCTTCCCTGAGCACTGGCTCTGTCGCGGCAAATTTGAATATGGCCGGAGTCCACATCAGAGCTAAGTAGCCAACGCTTGACCCCTCTGATGTCAAAAATGTTGCACAGCCTTTTACTACGGGTGTTCCCCAAGGCTTGGTTCTTGGCCCTCTTCTCTTCTCTTCTCTCCTCTTCTCTCCTCTTCTCTCCTCTTCTCTCCTCTTCTCTCCTCTTCTCTCCTCTTCTCTCCATACACCAAGTCTTTTGGCACATATTAGGGTAGATCATATATACTGCATATCTATAGTACACATCCTATTACACAAAACATACGGTATACTGCACATCTATAATACACATTCAATTATACTAAATTATACTGTATATACTGCCCACACACACAACACATACCCATCTATACACATCCATCTACATGCACACATTAACACACACATCTACACACACATACAAACACATGCCCATCTTCACACAGACTAGTCTTCACACACACACACACACACACACAGCCAACTACATCCACATACTTCATTGACAACAGAAAATCTGTGGAAGTCAATTAGGGCAGTGTTTCTGAATGCTCCATATGTAAAACTCTGTCTCAGTGGGAGCCCACACACCCAATCCACCTTTCCTGCCCCTTCCTACCCTCTAAAAAACTCTCACCCTCCCCCCTTTAAACTCCATCCCCGCTCTAACACTCTCCTTTCCCTCTTTAACTCCCTCCCTCCCCTCCCTCCCCTCCTTTTACTCCTTCCCCTCCTTAATTCCTCCCACCTTTCTCTCACTCCAACCCCTCTCTAACTCCCTCCCTCTCTAACTTCCACCCCTGTCTAACTCCCCGCCTCTCCAACTCTCCTAATCTAACATACCCTTCATCCCTACATCCTTTCTCTCCACTGATCCTAACTTACACAACAGTGGGTCTGTTGTCTATAATGGAAAAACAATTTAAAGAGTTCAATATGTTTTTGATGCCTCAGCTTTAGCCCCTCCATCTCTGTCTCCTTCTCCCAGGATTCTTTACTGCAGTTCCTGTGTGTCCCCGTTTGTGTTGTTTGTCTGGTGTGCGTGTGTGTGTGTATTTTATTTTGGTGTTGTGTTACTAGAAGTCTTCCTGTGCGTTTCACACAGCATTCCCATGGCATCCCAGAGTTAAATGGATCTGAACCCAATGTCCTAGATACTGGGACACACACACGTGTACACACACACAAAGACACATATTCACACATAAACACACTCTCTCTTTTTCTCCATCCCACCCCTCTCTCTCTTTCTCTCTATCTTTCTCTCTCTCTCTGCTCCCAAAGGTGTTTTGGCCGGGAGACATTTAATCGCCGCGGTAACGGTTTCATATCTGGACCAGAAATCAAATAACGGCTAGATGATTTACTTCCCTTAGCAACGGCCGAGCGTAGCCCTAGCAACGGCCTAGCCCGCGGCCGCAACCTAATCAGGTTGAAAATATTTCAATTATTGTGTTGATTTTAGAAGATCACACACACAAGCTCCCGTCATATTCTATCCAGGACCCCTGAGGAATGTATTGATTTAAGGGGTTGTTGGAAGGAAGAGAGAAGTCTCTGTCTCTCTGTTTCTTTCTTTGTTTCTCTCTCTGTTTCTCTCTCTCTGTCGCAAACACAGACAAACATGCCTGCGAATACACACACATTGTGATACTTACAGAACAACAAATACCAATACATTAATAAAAGGATTGAGCATTGCAATAGTTTCTTGACATCAATACAATTACAGGGTGAAAAATACCTAGGGGGCTGATACATGAGGAGTGATACTAGAGGCTGGTATTTGAGGATTGATACTAGAGGCTGGTATTTGAGGAGTGATACTAGAGGATGGTATGTAAGGGGTGGTATTAGAGGCTGATATATTTGGAGTTAGACTAGAAACTGATATATGAGGAATGATACTAGCGGCTGGTATTTGAGGAGTGATACAAGAGGCTGGTATGTAGGGAGTGATACTAGAGGCTGGTATGTAGGGAGTGATACAAGAGGCTGGTATGTAGGGAGTGATACTAGAGGCTGGTATGTAGGGAGTGATACTAGAGGCTGGTATGTAGGGAGTGATACTAGAGGCTGGTATGTAGGGAGTGATACTAGAGGCTGGTATTTGAGGAGTGACTGGAAGTGTTGGAATTGGAAACATAAACACTCTGATGGCCTAGCACTTATAGCATCTGACCAATAAACAAAAAGTGAATGTGATTGTGTGTCTGAGCTTGGAAGTAAGACTACTTCTCCTGTGAGTCCCCTGTTTCAGACTCCCCCGCAGTGGTTCAGAAGTAGAATGTAAATGCAAACTAGGGGAATTTAATCCTAACCCGAATTATAACTTTTAAATTAATCTTAACTGGAAATATATTTTGCTCCCACAAGGTCAAATGTTCATGTTTTATTATCCTTTTCAAGCCAGGTTGGTAAAACACGAAAAGCCCACATACACAAACACACAAAGGGCTTTATCGTCAGGGGAAACATTTGTTTACACTGCCAAAGCAAATAAGAAAGATAAAATAATATAAAAAAGAACAAACGTGGAAAACGATTATCAGATAATTCTAATTAAACATCACACACACACACACACCTAACAATGAAGGCATTTGATATGTTATATCGTAATCTCTACTCAGTGCTGCAGACATTGTGCAAATTGATAATAAGTATGAATTACATGGGAAAATAAAGAACAGTTGTTTGTTACATCTGTGTAGCTAATACATCGTTACCTACAGTTTGTTACTGTGAATAAGTTAGTAGTCAATGTTTATACTGTATATTAGGTTATTTCTCATTTACCGTTGATACTAGTTTATGTAGGCACTGAGTTCTTATGAAAATGTAACTTATTACTTGGTGGTGTTTATCAGTATGTAGCATAAGGTATGTAATGGCATCACATTATGTCCTCTCACTGGTGCTTAGCAACTATGCACACACATGCTAACAACACTGGTCAGACTTAATCTTAACCTAACCAGGATGAATATCTTGACCAAACACTTTAACCCTTAACCAGGATGAATATCTAACCCTAACCCTTTAACCCTTAACCAGGATGAATATCTAACCCATTAACCCTTAACCAGGATGAATATCTAACCCATTACCCCTTAACCAGGATGAATATCTAACCCATTAACCCTTAACCTGAATGAATATCTAACCCTAACCCTTTTTACCGTAAGCCAGGATACTTAACCTTAATTTAACTCCTAATCCTTGGAGTTTTATGTTTCTTCTCATCATTTCCCTTGCCTAAAACATTAACATTCCCTTCACCTACAGACATTATCTTTATCTTCACCGACAAACATGATCTTTCTCTTCCCCAACAGACATTATCTTTCCCTTCACCTACAAACGTTATCTTTATCTTCAACGACAAACATTCTGGTTCCCTTCACCTACAGACATTATCTTTCTCTTCACCTTAACATTCTCTTTCCCTTCACCTACAGACATTATCTTTCTCTTCACCTTAGCATTCTCTTTCCCTTCACCTACAGACATTATCTTTCCATTCATTTATAGACAACAATCTCCCCCCACTTAACATGTCAAAGATTGACATTAAACTAGTGGATCATGTTGCTCTTTTACATTCAATCTATTTTTCTCCCTCTCTGAATCATCTCTCCCTCTCTGTATCTTCTCTCCCTCTTTGTATCTTCTCTCCCTCTCTGTATCTTCTCTCCCTCTGAATCATCTCTCCCTCTCTGTATCTTCTCTCCCTCTCTGTATCTTCTCTCCCTCTCTGTATCTTCTCTCCCTCTCTGTATCTTCTCTCCCTCTCTGTATCTTCTCTCCTCTGAATCATCTCTCCCTCGCTGTATCTATGATACCAGGAGTGACTGTAAACCTTTCCCCAATAACCACTAGTTTCTCTATTGTTCTACATGAATAAGAGAGGGGAGAAAAAGAAAGAGGACAGAGAGAAAGGAAAGAGAGATTGAGGAAGAAACAAGGAAAATGAAAGAGAAAGTGATGGACGTTATAAAATGGGTTTGGGGAGATTCTAATTTACATATCTTAATAGACCCCCGCATGCTCCAACTCTCTTCAAAAAGAGCCTCAATGCATCTTGGGAATTGTAGAAAGAGCATGTGCTTTGTGTGTATGCGTGTGTATGCGCTTGTGTGTGTTGACAGTTTTACATTACCAGCACGTTGACCATACACACACCGCCATGAGTTCCACACTGTGTGTGTTTAGGTGTGTGTGTGTTGACTGTTTTACATTACCAGCACGTTGACCATACACACACCGCCATGAGTTCCACACCGTGTGTGTTTAGGTGTGCGTGCGACTGTGGTTGCGTGTGACTGTGTATTCTTTTTAATGGTTGTATTTGTTTTTGTGTTTTGTGCGACTGTGTGTTGCATTTAGGTTGTCTATTGAGGTCTATTGGACCACCCTAGACCACTGTAGACCGCTGGCAACCCTATACCACTGAAGACTACTGGACCACCCTAGACCACTGTAGACCACTTGACCACCCTAGACCACTCTAGACCGCTGGACCAACCTAGACCACTGTAGACCGCTGGACCAACATAGACCACTGTAGACCGCTGGACCACCCTAGACCACTGTAGACAGCTGGACCACCCTAGACCACTCTAGACCGCTGGACCACCCTAGACCACTGTAGACCACTGGACCACCCTAGACCACTCTAGACCGCTGGACCAACCTAGACCACTGAAGACCGCTGGACCAACCTAGACTACTGTAGACCGCTGGACCACCCTAGACCACTGTAGACCGCTGGACCACCCTAGACCACTG